>JAUNZM010000317.1:1947500-2169655 GCA_033459285.1 Clamator glandarius
CCTGTGACATTGGCATAACTGATATTGAGACAGCTGCCACTCTGTGGATCCTCTTGTATCTTCTGGATGATAAGTTCAACAGCTTTTCGGTTTTGTTCAGGTTCTCCACTCACAGTGACAACCCTCTCTTGCAAGTTGATCCCATCAGGTTTCTGGGAAAGCTGCACCCAAGCCCCTGACTGCTCCATTATAGCCTTCACTGTAGCACCTCCCTTCCCTATTATCAGACCTGCTGTGCTGTTGGGAACTATAATCTTTACCTGTAATTAAAAAAAATATATATAAATAATACTTCTGCTTTGTGCATAAACACTATAATATTTTGCTACCCTATAAAAGGAAGGAAAAGAATGAAGCAAGTTAGTTACCATATTTTTAAAAGAAAAGGTTAAAAAATACTAAAAAGAAATACAGCTCATCACGCGTTTCAATTCTCTGCATCTGTTTCAAATATACAATAAAAAAAACTTAAAGACAGAATAAAGGGAAAACCATATTTATCCTCCCGCAGAATACACTGCTTTCAGCACAGTACATTTCAGACCAAAAGATTAAGCAAATGCAAGTATTGTGCTTGTATGGACATATTATCTTAGACTTTATCAAAGCGTATGTTTTAATCAGATTCCTCTCTTTCCAGGCTACTGTAGCAAATCAACTTTGAAAAAATGTCTCTGAAATTCTCTGCCTTCCCTTAAAACACCTAGAGTAACAAGAACTATAAAACCCACAGAGCTAAAGCAAATGTGGTATAGCATGGACAGATAAAATAGTTAGTCTTGAACAGGACATGATCTTGTCACCCTGTCAAACCAGAACACATCCACATCAGCATGCAGAAATTCATTATGTGCTACAGTGTATTACTATTCAGCCTATGAAGTGCAGCAGGAGAGAACATCTATATGATGAAGACTTTGACAGTATAAAATGTGGCATTTGTACAACTCAAAAAAGTTTATCAAAAAGTCTTCAAATGAAGGGTATATACTTATAAACCCTACCTTTCCTCCTGTTTACAAGTTTCAAACTGATACAGCCCCATTAATGTCAACAAATTTATTCCTTATTGACTTATTGCTATAACTGAATGACATCCAAGACAAATATCCAATTTTATACATTTTTTTGTATTTTTTGTTTGATATACATTTTACAAATGCGCCTCAAAAATTCAATGTACTATCTCTTCCATGTTATTGAATTAATGTGCTGTTTTATCTTAGAAAAATACATTTTTAGTAACCTACTGATAGCCATGCATCCAGGTTTCGTGAAGCACGTATGTAGGGGGAATACTTTTCAATTTGGCAATTAATTCACCAAAATGCTATCTAAAGTCTTAGCAAGAAGTCAATACAAAATACAATTAAAATTTTATTAGCAATATTCTGATGTTACTGACTTATTATAAAGTCAAGCTAATTACAAATAAAAACATGTGCCCTATAAATAAACTTTTTCTAGTCTTACCCGATTTAGATATTTCCAGTTATGATAGTGTCAAAACAAAATCTTTGAGAATTCAGCATACTATATAGTTAAGAAACATTTATATTTTCCACTTATATATGTACTTTAAAAATTCTAACATACCATATTTTATTTTGCACACATTTAGCTCACCTAATAATAATCCTATGAAACCATAAACATCTCAATATGTGCACATACATATATACATATTTGCGTATACACACACACACACACTGAAATGGTTTTTTTTAAAAACATATTTATAGACACACTCATCCTCAAGTCAGGACACTTCAAAGTCATTTTAAAATGTAGTTCATAGTATCTTATTATTTTGATGTACCCTTTTTTAGTTTTCTTATTAGAAAAAAAAGGAAATCATTCTTAGATTGACATTTGGGATCCAGATTAAAATATTTATTACTAATTGTTAAATATAAGGAATGTTCAGATTTTTGTTAATTATGTATATATTTATGGGGCTTTTTTTGACTGTTTGGTTTGTTGTGGGTTGGTTTTTTTTTTTAATTAATGCTCCAGAAATCCACAATTGTAGAAAAACAGAATCACCCATGAAAACTCTATAAATAAACTGCAAAACTTTTATTGCATGGCACAGCTTTCATGATTACAGTTTTGTGCCATACACTATAGAAAGCATTTACCTGACTCCACTGATTTAGGACATACTAACACCTTCTTTGAGAGAGTCTGACAACTGTGCTTTGCCAGAACTTTGACCAAGTTAGCCATAAGCACTTAAAAAAGTTTGAGAGAAGAATCTAAAAACATAATAAGGTATGAAAATTTGCTGTCATAACCATGTATGTGATTGCAGAGCAACCAGAATATTTAATTTTAGGGAAGCACCGTGGCACATGTAATATCATAGCTACATACACTATATGAAAATCCACGTTACTCTAACATGGCTAGGATTACTCTAAAGGGTTAGTGTAGAAAACAATTTTGTTTGTTCAACAAAATTACTTGTCTAGTCAGAGGAAAGATAAAGAATGATCTCCTCCTTCACACCCGTCCACTCACATCTTGTCAAGGAATTTTTTGTAGTTAGCCATATAAACAACACACAAATTATTATTCCTTCTGGAAAATCTTGGATTTGGTCGATTAATATGTTATACATTTGTCTGCTTCTGATATAAATTAAAATAACCTTTTCTAAGTATCTATTTTTAGAAAGATCAGTGTGTGTGTTTTAAGTGATAACTCTTAAATTGTTTTAGTATAGGAATATAACACTAATGGCCTTTCAAATACAAACTCTGCCTGAATAAGTATTTCACTTACTAAGGTGAAATACAGGTTGGTTTTTATAAGATCTAGGATATCTTTTAGAAGTATATGTGTATTAAAAAATTGGACAATGTGCACAATCTATTTCATAATCAGATGTCACAGAAAACATTATATTCTAATCAAATTCCAGTTTTAACATAACAAATACATCTGTATGTATTTTGCTTAAAACTAAGTAAAATTCTGTTCTTCCTGAAATGAGTGGCAACATTTGCATTATTTTGAGATATTCAATTCTAACATTCCTGTATTTGTGATGGTTTAAAATGCTACTTTAAAATTACAGAAAATTACTTTAAAAGGCAAAACATATTTATGTTTTATTTTATTTTTAAGGTCATTAATCTTGCTACCAGTTTGCAATTCTATATTGGTTTCCTGCATTCACTAGATTTTTCCTGGTTTATATATTTGAATAAAAACTCCGTAATGACAACACTGGCTGTGTTGTATACTAATACAGCATCTAACATATTAGGCAACAGCACTCTAGGTGCCAGTACAAATGAAATGACGCAAATATAAATACATATATATTTCTGTTGAAGCTGAAAATCCATAAGGTCACTAAGTTACAAGGTATAAAATGAGACCTGATAGATAGAATTTTGTTCTATCAACTCCTGTCATATAAACAGAAATTGTAAAAGCAAAGATTACCTATTTGGTTTTGCTACCTGCATCATCACTGTTTTTTAAAGCACTTAACTCCTTATCTGTCAGGGAAATTGGACAGTACTCTTATACAGAAAGTGATCTGGATGCAGAAGTGAGAAACCTAACTGCTACCCAATAAAGGTATCTATGACTATGCAGGAAGCTTAGGCTTCTAGATTTGGGTATATGTGCTTCAAAAAGGAGAGCATCTAAAGCAATTATGAACATAAGCTTAAGAATACATATACAACTTTTTTTTTTTTTATTCCTATAGTATTTTAAATGGAAGAAACTCAATGTTTCACGCAGAATAGATTTTATAAAAAATAAGGACTGCAATTATGACATTTGCTTACTCACAAAGCAATTTACTTCCACAGGCATCATCCTATTTGAGTTAGCACAAGCAAGTTCAAACTCAGACTCAGTGAACATACTACTATTTCTTCCATGAAAAGTAAAACCAACTATAATAAATATAAAGGAAGCAAAGTAATCTCATATTGTGCGTCTTCACTAATACATTATCATGCCTTTAAAAGCCTTGCAAAAGTCCAAGAAACTGTGGCGCTTAAGGGCTCAAACCTGAGAGTAGTTTGTTGCTCATTTTCCAATGAAATCAGCATTGGTGTAACTCTGCACTTCAGTAGAGGACGCTCAGTACTTGAGTAATCTCAGCCATTGTGTCCAGGGGACACAATTCAAATTGCTTTCATTTAACATTAGTGGCAAATATTCACGCTTGCATGCTGCAAAATCCTAGAGTCCTAAACTCTGTACCAGCTAATTCCCTAATCCTTCTCCATTTACTGACAATCCAGTTGCATAATCCCATGCTGCACTCACCTATCATGTCTGCATTACCTAAAAGTCCTCTGATGTAACAAACTGCAAGCCCTGGCTCAGTTCTGAGAGCTGAAGAGCATCTACTACGGAATGCCAGATGTCTGGTGATTATGCTATGACACTTCTCATCCCCACCCTTATGCTGCAAAGAGATAATCTGCACTGGGCAACTATAAGTATAGATTAATACACACAAAATATGATCACAGGAAGCAGAACCATGACAAAATCTGCACTACTACCCACACTATCTCCACACGTCCTGTCTCCCACATCCTTGTTCCCGCTTCTCTCATGTAAACGCCTCCAACTACTTATGGCAAGGTTCCTAACCCTTTCGTTTTTCTATTACTTTATTTCCTTGCCCTCCACCTTCTCTGATGACATGTGCTTTGATTATATTCTCACAGTCTTTGAAGGTGAGGGTATGGCAATCACAAACTCGCACCGTACTTGTGATCCAGCGAACACATAGTATTTACCTCGCAAAAGTAGTGGGAGGTTGAAACATATGCTGTCAAAATAGCAAGCACTGCCACTTAATGTGGCTATTTAAACTTTAGCCATGGTTTTGGCCCCCTTACTGACAGTTACTCTAACTGGGAAATAAAGATTTGCGTGATAGTATATTAAATGTATGCATTAAATTATACTAGAAAAGAAAGTCTCACCGATTATACAAAATGGAAACAAACCTGGGAAAAAACAGACCAAACAACTTGACAGCAGAAGCATTTAACTGCATCATCCCCTGTTTATTTCATCTCACTGAATTGTTTCTGAAGAGATTACACAAAGATTAATGAACCAAGGAGCTTTTTCATCTGTTACTCAGCTTTCCTTTTTCCTCTTTTATATTCACAAGTTTAATTATAACTTATACCATGAATCTTCTGTAATAGTTTTTCTTTTTTTTTCCTTCTATTAAATCTTTCAACTCTGTGTAATGTTATTTTACCATCTTCTAACAGTGAAACATATTCCACCTCATCTGACAAACTCATTCTAATCTGGCACAATTCCACATATTAGTCACTCTAAGGCAAATACTTTTTATCCCCTTAAAACTGTATTTAAATTACCATATTCCATTCTACCTTTTTTTCTGTCTTCATTGCTCATCAATTACTTCAAGCACTTTAAAAATCTGTCTGGTCTCTGGATTCTATACCTATGAAAATTTCACACCAGTTTCACTTCTCATTTGACTATAAGCTTGGAATTGAGAAGATATTCTGAAAGCACAGGCTCCTGTAGAGAGCAGACAATGAAGACTAAGAGACATCCAATATTTTTCTATGAGGCAGGCTAAACACATTGCTACAGTAAGCTTGCATTGATGCGAGCAGCCCAATGCTATTCATCCTTAATGAAGTGGAAGTATGATGAACATCTAGGAGAAATTCAGGGTCAACAAAAGATATAATGGAAGTCTACTGGAATTAACCTAAAGACAACTAAGTACATTATTGGTAAGATGATACCTGCGTTCAGTTAGAATTAACAGCTATGGTCTGTTGTATCAGGCAACTTTTGGAAACTCCTTGGCTACATACACAACACCATTCGCAAGCTGAAGGCAGGAAAAACTACCAAAAAGATCATGAATTATCCTATGAGTAAAGCAGGCAAAGATACCACAGTAGTCTTGCAAAGGCGTCTGTCCATGTCAGGCTCGGGCTCAGCCACTGACTGTAGGCTTACACAAAGAATCTCTGCTGACTGCACATACATACGTTTTAAAGTTAGTAGAATATCTCTCAGTAATTTCAATAGCTCTGGATTGGGTTCCATATATACATTTAGTGAAATATGAACTTACTTTTTCAGAGATGTCAAGCACAGGACAAATTCCTGGTTTATCAGTCCAAGAGCACACATTTTCTTTTTAGAACAAATACTTAGAAGGAACATAGACACCTTCCTCATGGTCTGTTTGATATTTACTCACAAAAATAAGCAAATATCCACAAAAGAACAGCTCTTTGTAAATTTAACTAGATCATAATGTAGATAATGTAAATAACCAGAGAAGATGAAGACTAATTTATGATCTAGGTTTATGTTTAAATTCTGTAAATGCCACGCCGGTTCAAATTTTTTGGTTTTATCCTGTTCCTGAGACTTTCTTTTCATCACAAGCAGCACATATACCAGTAGTATTTCCTTCACTTATTTTACTTGTAATGATTTCAAGATTCATGTCATTTTGCTATTTCTTTATATTTCTACATTGTGGTATTTCTGCCCTCATAACTACTGCTTCTTTCAGGTCAATTAAAAGTTAAATTGACCCACTGAAAAAAATAATATTGAAAGTGAGGTTCTTCTCAAGTTAAAATCACACTAATTTATTATAAATACAATAAATTTAAATGACAGTCCAAACAGATATTCTAAAACATCTACTTCTATCTGTCAGTACACTGCAGCACAAGTTGGGGCCGATTCCCACTCTACTGTTTATCTCAGATTCTTATTTTATTCCAGTTCTCAAATCTCTCAGCTGAAGCTCTGTTTTCTCAAGGACATTATTTCATTTTATTCCTAAAGATTACCACATCATAGAAACTTAACTTTGGCTTAAATGCTCGGGAATAAATTATATCTGAAATCATGAGGCTTAGAACCTTGGAAGCAAGCTGGAGGAAGATTTAGTAGACAGGAGAATATATAAGTTCCACTTTTTCTTTTCCCCTACTAATTACTGCTTTAGCCAAATCTAGACCATTTTTTGATTATTATTTTATATTAAAACTTGATTCTTCGGGGAACTGCAAAAAGTGCCACCCACTTCTTTTAGTTACTACCTAATTACATTTCTGCCCACTTGAATGTATGAACATTAAGATTTTTCTTTCATGTTTTAACTAAAGATGTAATTTGGAATGCAAACCTCACAGCAAGAAATTTGCAAATCAAGTTTTAACAAACAAAAATATTCTCTGTTCTCTACTTTAGTTGCCATTCTGTCAGTGTGTGCATAGGCTTTAACTTGAAAATAGAAATGCTTCTTCTCTTGAAAGTAGTTTTTGCTAAACGTGTGTTCAAGTTGTGTATGGACAGAGAATAATTATTAAAATGATGGCAGTTATACAGGTGGTTAATTTTATGATTATCTAGTTCTGAAAAAAGTATTACAAAAAATGTACACATGCATATGCACACAGAAAAGTTTATGAGCAGTTTCATGACTACCCCTCATGAAGGCACGATTCAAAAGTGTGGAAATTGAAGATATCAAGTCCTCCATGATTTCTATGATACATGTTTTAATAACATAGAGAAGAAACTTAAATTTTGTAGGTTTTTTCTGTGCAGCATAAAAACAACATCCCATATTTTATGCATTAATGTTTCATGAGTTTCAAATTACATTTGCAAAGAAGTGCAATGTATTTTGAGTAGTTTTATTATATTTTTCATTTTTTAATAATTAAAAGAGGAAAAATGAACTGCTTACATATTGAATTATACAAGAGCAAAAATTACAGATTGGAACTCAACTGCATGAGTACATAGTATACATGGAAAATCAAGCATCTCTATTGATTACACCATTTTACAGATGAAACTTAGAAAGACAGAAAGCAGGAATTCTACCTGCCTTGGCCATTAAAGTCTGAACGACACTTTCAGTAACAGTAAAATGTTACTCCTATTCCCTACCTAAATTCACAATAGTTCCCCCTCCTCCTATCTAAAAAACCTCCATTTTTTTCTTTTTCTTGTCTAATTTGTTGCATGGTGTTCTATAAATACCTGCCAACATTCCACAGAGTCAAGGATGGGTTTCACAAAGGCATGAATATTTACAGTAATAAAAGTATAGTAATTTTGGATGTTTCTGACTAAAAGACATCATGCAATTATAATGCAATTTTATTATTGGAAATAATGCAAAGACACTTCTTAATTAAAACCAAAACAAAACCAAAAAAAAAAAACCCAAAAGCCAAAACCTAGAAAAAGGGAGATAGTGTACATTATTTTAAAAACAAATACGCCTTACTGGCTGTATCTAGAAAACTCACACTGTTTTGCATTAGACAGGATCTAATTTATAAGCTCCGAAGTGAACGTATCTTCCTGACAGAAATGGAAGTAAAGGTGGTGTATCCCTTTTTTATGCTTTCCCAGTCACAAAACCACTAGATGTTACATTGGCTCCTCATGGCTATTAACTCATCATTTAAAGAAGCACTGCACTGGCTGCTTTCCTGAAAAATCTTCAGACAAAAGATGATAAGTACATAAATTACAAGGACATTTCTGCACTTCAAGAGAATCCTTAAAAGGCTGCATTCTTCACCTCTACAGGTACTCCTCAGAAACAGATGAGCCATAAACTTGTTCTGAATGATACACTATATTTTAACCAGAAATATTATTCTTGATTAAAATAATTACTGGCAGAAATTCTATGGCTGTATGATACAGGAGATGTGACAAGATGTTAATAGCAAATCTTGGATGGTCTATAAGCACAGATACTTAAGCTTCTCTTGGATATCATGGTCCACAGCTGTTTAAAAAGAAGCCTCAGCCTCCTTGAAGTTAATGGAAAACGGGTTCCTTAAAGTGCTCTGAAATACATTTTTGACTGTGGCAGAAATTTTCAAGATCAATATGCAACGCTAACATTACAAGATCTACTCAACAGGGCCAAATTTTCAGCATAAACTTTGATAGGTACGGCTACAATACACAATGATGTGTTTCTAAAACAAGTTAATGCAGAAAATAATATGGTATAGTTGTATCACTTGATTAATTTGGCATTACTGTGTCTATGACACTTTTCATTACAGCTTACCAGAACTTGAAAGCAGGATATTTGAAACAGAGGTATTCCTCCTCTGATATTGCTGGCTAGATTACAACATTATTTTAATAACATACTAAACATAATACCAAATAATTTAGGATTTAAATTCAAATTTAAAATCAAAATCGTGTTTCAGCGTTCCAGGTAAGAATGCTCAAAATCTATCTTTGAAAACTAAATTTTAAATGATTTTGTATGACTGACAGGACAAAAGGACACTAGTATTTCTTTTTCATTTTCAGATTATCTTTGCAACAGTTGATTACTGCAAGATATATAGTGCATTTATTAAGCATTTATTTGTCAATTCAGAACAACATTTAAAGTTCTGAAGTCTATACCATCTGCAGGAGTCCTCTCTTTTCAAAGCTGTAGAAATAAGGTGCTCAAGCAGAACTATTTAAATTTTATGGTATAAAAATGAAGGATTAGCCATGACCATTAAAGACATCACTTTCCTTCTTGCTCAAAGCTTCCTGAGGTCTTTTTGTGGGAGATCAAAAGAGAACAATTTGATGATCAGCAATAGGAACCTTATGGTTACTTGAATCAACCGGTTTACCATTTCCAAAGGAAGAAGATTAAGCGCCCAGGACACATAACAGTTGTTCGTCCCTTTCTCAAAATACACTGTCAATTTCAATATTTTAGTATTTCTATGCTCACAGATATCCACCAATTTTTCTATCACAGCTACCATATTCTGATCATTTTGCGTGAGAAGCTGCAGGACTGAAAAAAAAATGGTAAAGAATTAAGGAAGGAGGTAAAAGAAAGTGTAGCTAGTTTTTACCTACAAACTGAAACATCTTGTTATTCTAGTCTGAGAAATGAGGCAGACTCCAGAAATATAAGACAGCACAGAAACAACACAGTAAATATCAGAAGGATACATAAATTAACATAAAATTTCAGAATTATGACAATTTAAATCACCTTTCAGCATTTACTAAACAGTTGTCACATACAAATATAGCAATTTTTTAGTCATTTTCAGTGTTAGATATAGCGATAAATTCTGCTAAATATAATTTGGTTTTGATTGATGGCCGATTTAGATTTTAATCACTACAGTTCATCATAGTTACTAGAAGATTTTATAACCATAAACCAGTTGTTTCTTCTGATCCTTGCTTGGACTTTACAGACAAAGATTATATACATACACACACTCTCTCTTATACTTACTGATTAATCTTAGCAATAATATAAGCACACAGCCATTTATCAGTTGCTTTTCTAACAAGACTTAAAAAGAACCTTACTTTAACATGACTTTTTTTTCACATTTAAGTGTTCCACCAATTCAACTTCTAACTTATCACAAGGACTATTTCTTTGATTAAAAGGACACTTGTAGGAATTTAATAAGTAAGGGTATTCTTAGAGTAACTGCTTAAATAGCTGTGAAGTGGAATCCTGTATAGTAAGAAGACAATCTGTGATTAAAAACAGGGACCAGGATGGGATGGATGGACAAGAAGAAGGAAGATAATTATTGGGAAACAGATTAGAGAAAAATGAATAAATTCTAAGTATATACCACAATATACCACACCACCATTGCTAGAAAAGTGTGTGGCAAAGATAAATATTCAGCCACTCAATGCTGTTAAGATATCAAGGAAGGGTTTGGTATCACTGATGCATCTCAATCTCATCAGTATTTAATTTGACATCATGTTAGATTTGCTTGTTTGGAAAAAAGAGGGGCTTATACTCTTTTGGTACCGAAAACTTCTATTATTTATCAAGCTATTCAATTTCTGCTCTGTACAATAAAGAACTTATATGTATCTGGTATATCATTCAGTATTTATCTAAGTTCACTTTTCCTTTACTGTACTCAGATAATATCAGGTTTTTTTTTTAACTATTACATAAAGACAATATTAACATGTCTGTATTAGCATCTATAATATGGTAGGTATAAATTTAGACACAGATGACTCATGCAACAATCCACGTTACTACTGATGAACAGTGGTTAGTGGAAGGACTTGATCTCCCAGTATATGAACTGGCTCACTGGCAAGGAAAACTCTTATTCGTACAATGTTTGACATCTAGAACAGGATTTTCAATTAAGCAGGACATTTGTTTCAAAAGAACTGAACTTAGGGACAGAAAGAGAGAGATAGTAATGGGGAAAAAATGTACTTTCTTTCCTAGGCATTCTCAGGACTCTGAAAATACTATTTTCTATGAAACAAGAAATTAATGATAACTTTTTAGAAATGCATACTTTAAAATTAAGATGTCTAGATGCTTATACATTCTTGCATGTGCAGCAAATCCAATAGCCAAAGCATTTATTTAGAAGATTTTAAAAAAGTCTTAAGTTCAAGCACTCATTTAAGAAACTCCTAGTAAAAACATTCTTGGCCATTTTTTAATTACGATTGCACACTGATGCTGCTGTTCTTGAATAACTCCTTAATAATCTTGTAATGAAGAATTTGTCAATTACTGATCAGGGACATAATTACTCTGGGTAAAAACTTACTTTTTCTCACCAAAGTCCATTATGTAAATTATTCTAACATGAAAAAAGAAGAGTGGAAGGTCCCTTGTCAGGTCTAGACACTAAATTGTAATGACAAGATGTTTTTCTAAGAACAATATAGATACAAATTTTTATTCTTTACTCACTCTAGTAAAAATGAGTTTTCCTTCACCAAATGGTTTTTAAAAGGAGGAAGATTTTAAACGCAACATCTACCTAGGCACACAATTTTAAAAAAGACAAAAAACCCTCAGACATCAGAAAAACTCCCCAAACCACCACCACCAAGAAAAAACTAAAAATAACCAAGAAAAGGAACATCCTTCTTACCATTTCCACTGGCCTAAGATTTGATGCAAAAGCTTAGGGAAGTGTAAACACATGCAGTAAATCACAAACAACCCAAAAATATCCCTGCTTTATATACTTATTAATATATACATATATACACACATTTCTGTACTATCATACATATGTACCTGATCACTTTTAAGGAGAAAGTCCTATTGCATTCAGTAATGCTTTAAATGATTTGTTCATAATTCAACTGATTCTAAAAACAATAAGAAAAAAACCAAAGCAAATGAGTCCACGTGGAAGACATGTACATATTCCTACTCTATACAGACTCAATGAATGAAGCCATTCCTTTTCCCTAAGCCTATCATGTCTTAGAATCTCACAGCTGCAGTCATGTCAGGCATAAGTGTGACTACACATAAGAACAAGCGAAAGCTCTTCATATTACAAAGCTCCCACTGCATTACAACATTATTTCAAAAGATTCTCCAACCTTTCTTTGAAATCAAACTTCTTCCTTAACAATATTAGTAATTAAAATTACATATCTTTTGAATGAGAGAGATCTTTTACATTCAGTCTATATTTAGTTACAAACAGAGATAAGAAAAGACAGAAAAGTTATATTTCAAAAAAATGACTAAATGCTCTTGATTATGTTAAAAAACACAATTTTTGCTGAGCCCTCTGATGCTCCAGTTGACAAGTTTATATTCTTTTCTTTCACTTCTGTTGATTTATTTTTCTTACCATCAAAATAAAGTTCAGATAAGTCAAAAAGAAGGGCTTTCTGTATTAGTAGCATAAATAGTAGGGCAATCGGTATAATAATAAAACTTTTGTATTGCACAAGCATTGACTTAACTTCTTGTCATTTGAGAAGCAAGGGGAAACAGAAGGCCAAACGGTCAGCAGCCACTTTGCACCCCCAGACAAATAATCAAAGTTACAAAGTGTGAAGACTCAAATGCAAATCACTGGTTGGTAGCAGACGAGTGGAATCAGACTCTGGGCATTTCTAAAGATGTGTATTATGGTCACAAACCACCCACTGATGCACTATTTGGAAATTAATGACTGCTATTAATCTCTTTTTAGATGGAGAAAAAAATACCAACCAACCAACCCTGCGCACCCCTCTATCCCCACCCAACAAGTGTGAAAATAATTACAAGCACAAAAGTCGCAGAAAACACTGTTTCTGCATAAGATGCAGTTACATATTGTTTTGACTGCAGCGTAAAGGCTTTGACTGACTATCTTAAGTCTGGAATGCTACCCTATGGCCACAGATCTCAACAGATGCACCATATCTCTAGAAGAGGAAAAACTTCCCACCTCTTTTTTCCTACAGTGAAATTATTCAACCAGCTTCTTTCTATGTTTTGTATCCATTTTCACTCAAATCAGACAGATACTTAAGTTAATTGGTGGGTTTGTCTCACATCTATCTATGACTTCTCACTGGTAAGTGGCAAATTTTAAGTTAGTATGTCTCATAGTGATATGTGTTTTGAAAAATGTTTTTTTTTCCTAAAGGGGGACTGATGAATGGCAAATGTTTGAATTTGTGTCTTGATCTATAACAATTGTCTAAGCTTGTATATCCCATAGTGATTATGTGTCTAGGAGAATGTTTATCTAAAAGTGGGCCAGCTGTGAAAGGAACAGGCATCCCAGGCATCCTGAAAGATAAAATAAGGAAGCCTGAAATCCACACTACCACACCAGCGGAAAAAGACTGGTTTTCCCCACATTTGGGCTGCACCCCCTCCCTCCCCTTATTTCTACCTTTTTTTGGAGTTGGGGTGATGAAAAATGCATAGATCTGTACTACAAAAGACGCACATTGTCTTGCTTGGTATGTGTGGTTTTGGAGGATTGATTCCTCCACGCATCCACTGCTGCTAATAAAGAATCACAGAATCACCAGGTTGGAAAGGACCCACAGGATTATCAAGTCCAACCATTCTAATCAAACACTAAACCATGCCCCTCAGCACCTCGTCCACCCGTGCCTTAAACACCTCCAGGGAAGGGGACTCAATCACTTCCCTGGGCAGCCTGTTCCAGTGCCCATGACCCTTTCCATGAAAAGTTTTTTCCTAATGTCCAGCCTAAACCTCCTCTGGCTGGGATTGAGGCCATTCCCTCTCATCCTGTCCCCTGTCACTTGGGAGAAGAGGCCAGCACCTTCCTCTCCACAACTTCCTTTAGGGTAGTTGCAGAGAGCAAGGAGGTCTCCCCTCAGCCTCCTCTTCTCCAGGCTAAACAACCCCAGCTCTCTCAGCTGCTCCTCATAAGGCCTGCTCTCCAGCACCCTCACCAACTTTGTTGTTCTTCTCTGGACTCGCTCCAGAGCCTCAACATCTTTCTTGTGGTGAGGGTCCCAGAAATGAACACAGGATTCAAGGAGCGGTTTCACCAATGCTGAGTACAGAGGGAGAATAACCTCCCTGGACCTGCTGGTCACACCGTTTCTGATACAAGCTAAGACACCATTGGCCTTCTTGGCCACCTGGGCACACTGCTGGCTCATATTCAGTCAGCTGTCAACCAACATCCCCAGGTCCCTCTCCTCCAGGCAGCTTTCTAGCCAGACTTCTCCTAGTCTGTAGCTCTGCTTAGGGTTGTTGTGCCCCAAGTGCAGGATCCGGCATTTGGCTTTGTTAAACCTCATACCATTGGACTCTGCCCAGCAGTCCAGCCTGTTCGGATCCCTTTGGTGCCTCCCTACCCTCCAACAGATCGACACTTCCACCCAGCTTAGTGTCATCCACAAACTTGCTAAAGGTGCACTCGATGCCTTCATCCAGGTCATTAATAAAGACACTGAACAGGGCTGGACCCAGAACTGAGCCCTGGGGAATCCCATTCGTAACTGGCCTCCAGCTCGAGTTAACGCAATTTATCACCACTCTCTGGGCCCAGCCATCCATCCAGTTTTCAACCCAGGAGAGCGTGTACCTGGTCCAGGCCAGAGGCTGACAGTTTCTGAAGCAGAATGCTGTAAGAAACTGTGTCAAAGGCTTGACTGAAGTCCAGGAAGATACATCCACAGCCTTTCCCTCATCCAGTAGTCAAGTCACTTTGTCATAGAAGGCAATCAGGTTTGTTTGGTAAGACATAGTCTTGGTTAGACCACAGAGTAATATGATAGCAACTTTCACTCTAGCTTACATGGGATGGAGCTTGAACACAGAAATATCTAGCACTTTATAACTTGCTATTTATTTTCATTTTCTATTGATAAAAGAAGTATGCTTAAAACAGCTTGAACAAAGACCTTTGTACAGGACATTTGAAGACCTTTCCCATATTTTAACAGAGAAGAATATGTATTCTTCAACTTTCATGGGATTCATAAGGAGACAGAACCTTTTATTAGGTACTAGGACGTGAACAAATGTCAAAACCTACATATCATACCTACAAATACCTTACATGAAAGAACAAGATCTTCAATTACAGTGCGATATTTTTTTAACTCTTAAACAACTTGAATAAGACACCCACGTGAGTTTAAAGCAAAATCCATCCAATTAAAAAAGCACTGTCTTTTTGTAACGTTCACTCCAAATATTTTAAAGTGACTAAATCACACATAAATCATAGGTGTGCAGTAAAGTGTAAAATTTTTCTCCCAAATCTCAGCATGTTCACAGAAGCAATACTGATTTAAAATTAAATTATTAACATAAAAAGTGGGCTTCATTAAATTCACACTACGGTAAAATTTATACATTTTCTAAATCATCTTAGTATGTTTCCAAATTCTACTTTTATTTGTATATAGTTTTAAAACTACTAAATTAAGGACTAAATTCAACAATATGGTAAGTCTTCATACAGGCACAACAAGGTGACCACGTAATGCCTTGTTAAAAGCTTCTTTCTTGTAAGAAAAAAAATAGTTTTCCCCTTTGTTTTCTCCTACTCTTTTTCAAGATTTACTTTTATACATATTTTTTCCCCTCCAATTTTTATCTGAGGGGGTGGATGGTGGGGTGGTGGTGGGAACAAGAAAAAAAATGTACAAACCAAGTACAGTTCAAAATATGATGAGAAATTGATTTAAGACATTCATCCGCTGTAATAGAAAAGGAATAGTAATGCTGCCCATTACACTGAGAAAGTATATTTTTTTGAACAGGAGACAAAATTGGGAGCCAATCGATCCTAATTCTTTTCAAGTATAAATCAAAATAAGAAAAATGAACATGGAATCACATTTTTACTTACAGGACTGCAACTGGTAGATCATTCATGACATCCTATGAATAATATGTCAGTAGTACTCAGGGACTCAGTAATGAGAAGCTAAATCTTCCCCCATTAATGCACCTGACATTTCCCTACATTTAAGAAAGGAACAATAAAAGGTGAACCTTAATACTGCAGTGTGGTGGGAGAGAGGATAAGAAAGGAGACAAGCAAGTAAATTAAAAAAAAGAATATGAACACAAATAATTACCTACATAGTCATCCAAAGCAGAAAGATTGAAAAAGAGTGTAAGGAAAACCGAGACATATTTACATACAATTTTTTTTGAATTGTTATTTAAAAATCTTTATGATATCTAAAAACCCCCCCAAATTTAAAGAGAAAATGCAAACAGAAGCACTGAGCTCAGATACTCAAAAATATTGGAAAAAAGTGGTTGAAGAGTAAGAGAAATTTAATGTATTACTTTTATCAAACTTGGACCCAGAAAAAAATGTCTACAGTTCCTCTATGGAGGTAAATTCTGCTTAGACCTTAGCCATGAAATGAGGCATTTTGAGGAGCAGCAGGAAAGACTATGAAGCACTGAAAACTCTACTGGATTTCTCTCACTTGAACAGGGGAAAAATTCTCCCTAGTCCTTTCTACACATGATATCTCAAGCATTATTTATTATGTGCTGTGCACAGTGTGCCATAGGCAACTTACAATCAAAAAAAGCAACTCTGTCTTCTTATTAAATTGAAACAAAAATGTCGCTTCCCAGATACATGAATTTACAATCAATACAATTATCTACTGATGTGAAATATAAGTGTTTTCTCAGACTAGGAAGAGAAGTGTTTGCCTAAAGTAAGCACCTTCATTCAACCTTGTTACAATGCACAATGTTCAATGGGGTGCCTAATTTTTATTGGGTAAGTCTATGATAACAATAGCAAGACCTAAATAGAAAAGAACTCCAAATGTGAGGTTGAATAAATGTTAAAACTCCAGACAAAAATCCTTGCTGAGATTTAACCAGAAAGATATGCTACATTGAGAAATTACGTGAGGAATTTTTCTCTGGAGGCAGCAAAAAAGTATAAATTTGGGAACCTTCCAGAAAAAGTCAGCAAAATACAGGACCTATTTCTTCAACTCTCCGCTAAATATCATCATGAGGTTCTTATGGTTACCATGCAGTTCTGAACACCACCACCACACCAAATTTGATTTCCATCTCATGCATCTACTTGTCAATAAAAACAATGGACTTATGCCAAAATTAGAAGAATACATTTAGTATATCAATAATTTATTATATTTGTGGTCTTCATTTACTTATAATTCTAGAATCTGGTGTATTAAACTCTTTAGTGATGGGTCCCCTTTGAAATGCTGTCTATTACGTGAAATGTCTTTCCAACAGCATATTTCTTTTGTGAATGTAACTAGGATATCATCTTCTGGATGTAAACAAAATGGTTATGCTTATCAATGACCAATCTGGCAGGTTGAAAAAAGGTCAAATTGTTATCTCACAGAGTACTGCTACAGCAAATATTCTGAGCAATCAAACTGAAATAATAACAGTTTTTAAATTCTACAGCACCTTTTATCAGAGTGCTAAATAAATTTACATCGACTTTGCTTTTAAACACATGACAGTGAAATCTGGAAAGATTAAGTGATACATTCAGCATCTGTGAAAGACCTACAAAGAAAACAGATTTTCTTAATAACACTATACAAAATGACATTAAAATTATGGATTTTAAGTTAGATGAATATTGCAGTTCAAATATCAGAGACAGAATATCTTAAATGACCCTCCCATCAAATTGTCAAAGACAGAGATAGTATCTTGATGGCCTATAAGATGGCTATCTAAAATCCTGGGGTCATCAGTAAAACTCACTACTTGTACTTCCAGATTAATCTGCTGATAAAAACTTTATCATTTTAAGTTTGTTATTATGCACACTGGAAAATTCAATTCCGTGTCCTAATTATAAGAGAAGACTAAAACAAAACTTTCTTTCCTATTTCTTCTCTCATCTCCCACAACAAATTCTATATTAAATGTAAGTGATAAGAGCCTACCAATCCTTTAAAAGCTGTAATTATGCTTTATGGTCTCTACCGCTCTATAAGGAATGAAAAGATTATACTTCCACAAGCCGTTAAAGGGATAGGACTGTTTTGTAAAGCCAGAAAGAGGGAGACCATCTACATCAATCATTACCATTTAGATATCAATTAATCCCCCAATCTCTAGTTACATGTATATAATTATATCCCATTGCAAGCTATAGAATTTGCATAAAACAGAGATTATATAAGCCAAAAGTACCAATTCCTAATACTAAGATTGTAACAGCCACATGGTTGTGCTGTACTTGCTGGGTATAGGTAGTACCAAGACTTGATGATCCAAGAGGTCTTTTCCAACTTGGCGATTCTATGAAAAGTGGCTCAGTCCCATCATGTAAAAAGGTTAAGAAGTATTATTTATTACAGATATTGCAGCAACCAGATGATGTAGATATGCTCAGAAAAAACTGTAAACCATGAAGACTGAATGGGCAAATCCTACATCTAGCTGCACTCCATAGAATTTTATTACATTATATAAAATGACAAAAAAAAATTATGGGTGCAACAATGAAGAAGTAAATTAGAAGGTACAATTGTAAAAAATGAAAATGCCAAGGGAAAAAATAGGGCATTTAAAATAAGTAAAAAAATTATACACTAAGTCAATGACATAAAGTTTGTAATGATAAATCCTATTACATTACATATAGTAACTGAGCTTAAGCCCATCTAAATTATAAGGGAAGGGGGAAGGAGTGAGTCACTCTGACTCACTTGTAAGTGGGAATGTCAGTTTTGGCCTTTTATTCTCTTCTCGCCAACAGTAAAGTTCAGTTAACGATACCATTCTCATAGAAAAAGGAAGGATTGAAAAAAGAAACATGCAAAGGTTTGTCACTGCCTTTTTAGGTGCACATCAAATAGGCAAGAGAAACAAAAAGCTTAGGTTTATAACACTCATGTTTCTCTCTCTAAAATAATAGTAACATCAGTAAAGTAAGAAAATAAGAAGAAACAAACTTGTAAACACAAAAGTACTTAAACAGTTTAATCATCGAAATATTTAACTATAAAACTTAGGTAAAACAAACTTATGTAAAAAAAGTATTAAAATGTGTATCTTTACAAAGTACTACAGAGGAAAAATACACATTTTATATGATGCTTATGGTGTTATTCATCACTTCTGAGATGAAATTCCCACTTGAAGTGTACTGTGGAAAAGTAAAATTTATTTCCTTCTTCTGGTAAATAAAAGTAAAACTATATTCTGCCAGCTCCAGGAGCATAAGCAGAACAGTTTTACCTCTGTAGCTATATGTCTGTCAGTGCTCTGTTACAAACAAAAGCTGACAAAGTTCATGAGGGGCTAACACAGAAGCTCTCAGTATAGACATTCTTTTCAGTGATGGGCAGACAGGAGGGGGCTGGGATGAGTTATGTGTAACATTCCTAATTCTATTTCTTCTTTGGTTCTTTATTCCTTGCAAAGAGGTCTGCAGTGCATGAATTTTTAATGTGAACAAAGGCCCAAGGAAGTTCTACTGAAAAAATAAACATTTGTAACAATAACACTGATAGATGTATATCTTCCTGGAACAAAGAGCTAAGGAAAAAAATGACTTCCAATACAGAGTTTTCTATTGTGCCTATGGCAATTAAGTATAACCGTAACACATGACAATTCTGAAGGAACTGCATTCTACCACTACATGAAACATTTTAGAGACTGTCCTCTTCTCAAGAATGATAAAATAAGTATTTTAACAAATACTGGATTTTTCAAAAAACAATTCAACAAAAGTTAAAGTTGCCATACAAAGGAGCTATAATCTCATCGGAATGGAGGCAAAGTGAGTCATTCAAAGGAAGGCATAATACAAGCCAGACTTCCTGCCCAGCTTCCTCCGACCTCTGTTGGCAGAACTATTTTCCTCTTGCAGCAAGAAGTGTGCCTAGAAATTGTTCTCCCCACAACTGAAGCTCTGTCAGGAGAATACAACTTACATGCTCAGGCAGTGGGAAGGATCACATCACCAGGTATGATGATCAACACATACCCATTGACAGTTCTGTAATTGCAATGACTTATGGGGAATCCTCCAACTCAGTTTAAAAATCTCACTCCAACAGCAAAGCAGCATTAAGCATTGTTTAAACTTTGCTTAAAGATAAATACGGTGATTAACAGAAAATATTGTCGTCACGATTAAAATATTGTAGAAAACTGAATGATCTTAAGCCAGATATGCCATTATATCTACACAATAGAGTGTGCTGTGAATTTATTTTCCACTTTAATGCTAAATTTCCTGACTTCTATCCAGATAAATAAGTTCCTTCGTGTTATTCTAATATTACATCTTGTGAAAAAAACCATACCTGAATGGTAATTTTCTATTGAGAATTGCCTTACACAACCATATATCAAACCAAACATTTGGTTTTGCTTTCTTAATACTCTCCTATTGGGTACTTATATGACTACTGATAGGTTTGAGATTACTGTGTTGGAACCTATTTTTGCACGACAGCCGCAGTGCAGATACTTGTCCATATACTGGTGTTGAATGTTAATCACTACTACGGTCTGAGAACAATTGCCAGCTGTGTCATTTATCACTAGAATGAACAAAGACCTTAATTGCCTTATCGTGTGCCTTGTTTCTTCCGCTAGGATGGCTAGAAACCAGTAGAGAATACTAGGAGGGATAAAATAATTATAAACCACTAGGAACTTCAAGGGTTAACGATAAAAGCAGTTCCAAAAGTTGCTTAAGAAACTCATTAATCTCCTTCATATACACAATTCTAATAACTGTTCAAAAGAGATCTTTACGTTTTGTGTGAAAGCTGAGTTGAATATAGATTATTAAAAAAAAGCATTAAAACATGTACTGCATGATAGAGGCAGGACAAAAAGCGTACATTTCCCTTTGTTTGGATATCTGGCTATACCACTTGACAATATTCTCACAGAATTTCTTTCTATCAAAGTAAGCATTTTTAGCTATTAGAAAGTAAAGTTTACATGCCACATAGTAATTTTGATCAATTCAAGATTCCTAGAACAGACGCAAAGTAGGTAGTTCTCCGACATTAATTAAACAGCATGCTCAGATAGTATTCCCTTTAAACAAAAACATCTTTTTCTCCAAATAATGATCATAAAGGTATATTCATAATTTAAAAAAAGGGAGAAAAAAAAAACAGAAAAGAAAAACAATGACACTTTTTAAGAGATCTGTGCATTCAAGATTTACAAAATTTTCTAATTGATATACACAAAATATTAAAATTAAGAGAGAATAAAGGCTGAACAGAGTGTTCCTCCTAGCTACTGGCAAATGTTTTATCTTTGCCATTTAATTATGACAAAGCTGAAAATCTGTTGCTGGAATGGAAGCAGGCTGATGAAGAAGGCTTTCAAATTGAAGTGAGGGATACTGCAATTTATATTTTTCTTAGTAGTTCTTCTGCCTGTATAATTTCTCTCTATATTTCATTACTTTATTAGATGTTCCCTTCAACAGACAGTCATGTGTTGATCACAAATGTGATATACTGCATTAATATGTTTGCGTCCTGATGCATATGAAATTGTTTGTTCATACAGCCAGCAAGTTCTAAGCAGTTCACAAAATATCGGAGGATCAGTAATTAATTACAATGTTATCTTTCAGGGGAAATTAGCTTGTCATGAAGAAAATTCTTCTAGTATTTGAGCTAATTTGTGCAAGATCTGATAGAAGCATTCAGCTAACATAAATAAAGAGATGATGTTAAAAATGGTTAGCACATACTGAATACTTACATGATTTCAAAACAGAGTGCATTCAGTTTAACAGTACATTGAAAAATGTATAAGGTATTTACTAAGCATGAATCAGTTCTAAAAAGCACGGTATGAAGTAACTGAACATTAAATTTTCATAAGGAAGGCAAAAAGTTACGTAATATGATGATTTCTGGACACAATGAACTGGACATGTTTGTTTTTTTTCCAGTCGAAAGAGAAATAAAAGGCTGTCTAAAGAACAGTTAATGTTTTTAAAAATAAGACATCTAAGTAAGTTTAATTAATGTATTTAATATATTTTTAGAGAGACACACTTTTACTTCATTCTTGAATAAATTTTCATTTCAAATCTACTTTTTTAGTACATATGCTGGGTTTGGCAGTGTTAGGTTAACAGTTGGACTCCATTATCTTAAAGGTCTTTTCCAATCTAAATGACTCTGTAATTCTGTGATTCAACTTAAATAATACCCCTATGTTACTGTCCGCAAGCACATTTAAAAACTCTGAAAGTAAATAAACAAATAATTGAGGTCCTGTTTGCCATTCCTGGGTTGATATTCAGCTAATTAAGTATGGTTTTAGTGGTAACTCTACTATAATTTATAAGTGATCCAGGAAGTAAATACGTGTGTGCATATATACATAAATATATATATGTATCAAGAGTTAGTCTGTCTACAAACACACCAGCATGTATCCTGGTTATTTATTAAACAAATAATTTTTTTTTAAAAATACTATTTTGCAAGATATTTTGCTTTTAGAGATTTGAAAAGCACAACAAAACAAATTAAAAGAAGAAAAATGGTTCTGAACGAATTTACCAATTTCTAAAAAGAGTTAGATATCTATGGTTATGGGTGTATATATGTGAATGAACGAATAAATCCTTAACCCACCATATCTTTTTCTCCAGTTTGCAAGCTGTCACCCGTGAAAAGTATGGTGTAGATGGTAGGATGATACTGTACCTGATTGGCTCTGGAGGTGGTCATGGGATCAGATGGAGAGGACTTGGTGGTAGTTGGGGAAGATGGCAATGTCTGGGAACAAAGCAGTTCAGGAGCAAATCAACCTTTACAAGCCTTAGACTGAATAGTTAAAAAAATAAATAAACCAACAAAAGTAACTTAACTAGAAAAATAAAATAAATAAAAATGCCTAAGACAAAGTTTTTCTCCTACTCATTGGAACTTAATGGAATTTAAAGTCTATTGGATAAATAATACATGTAAATATGCATGCTTATGCATGTAAAAACAAATTCATGACTTGAAATCAAGATGGCAAACTCACATAAATACACAAATATATGCTGACTACATGAGGAATATATTATTTCCTCTCTCCTCCTATTGGGGAACATGAAGACTAGAGTAAATAAAAATTCCAGCAAGTTCAATGAGCACACTAGAAACACTTAACAAGGCCACCGTCTGAAAAGTTAGACACATTTACTTTGGCGCTTATATAACGACCCATTCTATAGCACCCTGTAGCCAGCAAAGCTGTGTTCTGTATCTTACAAAAACTACACTGAAGCTACTGAGTTTTTACCAATATACTAACTGCTAAAATATTCAATGATCATTTTTAACCAAGAGGCAGATGAAAAAATGTAAACATTAATCTCATGATGGATGAACATGCAACTAATACCTTCAGAACAAATTACTACAATACATTTATGATTAGCGTTAAAAATGTTCATATAGATCAGCAAAGGTTAATAACTTATTATCAGGCCTCTGTTCAAAATAAACACAAAAAAGAATTAAGAGTCATATTTATTGATCATGTTTTCTAAATAATACATATGCTTAACATTAATTTTTGAACATATCAAAAAAGCACTGCTCTGTTTTAAGTTTTTATATACATATTTTTCTTCTTAAATTATTAGATCCTGACAGAATAACTCTTCTCTTTTTATATATATATATATAGTGAAAATGTAAAATTCCAGTTTTCAAAACATAACATACAATACGTATTCGAAGCATGTTTTTTAGACATCTTTGCAAGATATAAATATTATAAAATACCAAAAAATACACTACTTTAAGAAATAAGATGTTAAAATGCCATACAATGTGATTTATCATATGGTCATATAGTTACTAACCAAAATGATGTAGAAATAAATGAAGCAAAATTTCACACTTTCAGCAGTTCTGTTACTTACAATCATTGACAGTCCCTCATAAAATAGGTATACATACTTTTGCACTAAAACTCTTAATGCATATGAGAAAGCTGGGACACTGTGAATGCATAAAGTTGTGTATTAGCAAAATATGGGCTTGTACATATGCACACACAAATATTTTTGCTTTATGTTAAGCAATATGAAGATCCATTTTTCATAGTTTGTACATAAACAAGCACCCAAACCAGAAAAAAATACCTTAAGAAACAGATCCGTATGTGATCCTTATTTTGTGTTTCCAACTTGTAACACATGTTATAAAACATCAACAACAATAATAAAACACAAACAGCTTAAGCATCAACTGAGATTCTTTAAAGAGGTTTAAATAAAAACACTACCATGTATAAGGCACTACAAAAATATGTAGCTTGGCAAAATGTTATTGGTCAGCAGACACTATACATGATGAAAATCAAGGCAATTATAAAGGATTCTCCCTTGTCTTTCTTTACTGAACATGGTTTCATCCATGGGGGGTGTAGTATTACTGAGAGAAAGAAATGCCAGATTCCGTGATAGTACAGGGCCAACATTTTCAATTACAGAATTATACTTCTGATTTCAGTGGGACGATGTAGTATCTTTCTTACCAATGTCTGAAATTGCAATGAATCGATTTTTGTCCTTTAAGCTTAAACTAATGGGGAAAAAAACTCAAAACCCCAGCCAAATAGAATGGAGGACTAACTAGGTTTTCTTTATTACAGCTATATGTTAAGCTATATAAAGGTTTGAAAATCTGTAGAACAATTCAATGCTGAATAATGCTCTTATAACTGATACCAAGTAGTTTAAGAAACTGTAAGCATCTCAGTTTTCAATTAATATCTTCCTAAAGCACTGAAATGTATAGCTGCAATGCAAAAGGAGTGACGATACTCATTTTAGGTGACTGTTCACTATAACTTCTATTAAGTAGAAGCATGTCGCTATTCCATCTTAGAGCAAAAGCTTGTTTAAAACACAATGGAAGAAGATAAAATCATTTAAAAATGAAACAACTGTATTAACAAACAAGAATCAAGTAGAGGTATACACTTTTTTTTTTTCCAAATGCACATAACAATAACAAAATACTGAAAACAGCATAACTTTTTTTGGTTTTGGCATTTTTTCTTTGTAAATCACATTGTATTTTTTAGTCTAAAGCTCTCTTTCTTTTACTCTCATAACTGCTTTCTTTTATACATCTATACATCTAGGCATATAAAAATGTGTGGAGATAAATATAGACATATAAAAGAACTGACAGCATTTTGTAAAGATCCGTCCCTTTTCATGCTTCTGTATGATTCATGGAGACATGCCTATTTATTTCTTCAGTATTTAAATAACACAGTCATTTATCAAAAATAAAAAAAGAAACACAGATAGTTGAATTTTGTATTGAATTTCCACTGGCTGGTAAGTAATTTATTGATACATTCAATTGCTTTGGAAGAACTTTTAAGCAAAATTACTTCTTAAAGAAAGTTGGACAGAGCTAAATAAACCTGACTTATTGCACAGAACAGAAACTTTTTTTTTTTTAAATATGGCAACTGTTTTGCCGTATTTTTAAATATGGTAAGCACTCAAACTTAGTGTCCGATTGGCTTCTGGGAATGAGATATATAAGATGATTCGAAATCATAAGATGAATTTACAGTACAGTGTTTCAATTTTTAAGAGCAAAACATAAGTACTATAACTCAAGTTTTCATGAAATTGCAGGGTAACTGTTGGCAAGATTATGGAAAAAAGTAAGTCAGAATTTCTTCCACATATTACTTTTAAAACTTGCAAAGCTTTTTAAAGGTATATATTAAAATTTGAAGTTATGGCGAAATTGGTCTTCTCTGTTTTCTCAAATATTACTTCTTTTTAATTACTTATGAGACAATTAATGGAAGACTGTGTTTAGAGGTAAGAGTGTGTCAGATAATAAAAAAGGAGCTAAATTTTAGAAATATATTTCAGATAGAGCTTTATTTGAGTTGTATTATTTTTGGAAAGCCCAATTCTTGTTGCTCACAAAAATTAATTATACTGTGAGACACCGCTCTCAGGCTGTACAACAGACTAAAGAGTGCAGTAAGATAGTCAAAGCATCACACTTCTGTGCTTTGTATTTTTGAGTAACAGAATGAGGATACAACTGTATCACAGTAGGATAGAATACATACACCTATATGCACAATGCTCCAAAAGGTCTCTGAGCCCTTTCTCAATCACTTCACAAATTGCCTGATGCACAGCTATGTATAAATGGCAGAAGTCACACAAAATTTTAAGTATTTACACCCTAGATAAATATTGTACTGAGATAGTTAACTTAATTCTCAGTATCTGTTATTGCATTTATGTTAGAAAGAAAAGCTAGAAAAATGAAATACCACTTAAAAGTAGGGTTAGAGACATGAAAGCATAAAATGAACTTAATATAAATGTGAAGATAAAACTGCATTTAGAGCTTACCAGTTTCTAGTTCCTCACTACAGGGCTTGCCAAACAAAGGAAACCTTGGCAATAACATTAGCCATACTAAATTACTATTAATACTAAGCTACTACTGAGTGTCCCTTTTGCATATATTGGTGCCTTTAAACCACTGAAATTAAGTGATGAAAATACTAATTTGCTTAAGCCAATATTTTAATGCACTTCAATAAAAGGTGGTATCTTTTTTGAATTGTATTAAGTAGTTTAATGACTTCTTCAGCTAAAATGAGAAACAGAGCACTGCAAGGCCCTATTGTGCTGAACAACATAAAAGACTGACTAGATTTTCAACAGTATCAGAGATGAGCCTTTCTAAACAGACCACCTTGTTTGCCAAACACATTGAGTCTTTTAGTTGCTGTTAACTCCTTTAATCTGTAATTTTGGCAAACGAGTCTCACCTCAGCAACTCATACATGAATAAATAATACATTTAAAAAACAAAATTTGGAAAAAGGAATAATCAAGGACTAATAATTTATTTGCAATCCAGATTGTAAAAAAAGCTACATAGATTACTTCAGTGATTGAATTTTACTTGCTACCTTTTGACTTCTGTAAAGAACAAATAAAACGCATTCAGATGCTATTTCATCCTCTTTGCATTTGGTTTTGTATTTGTGTAAAAGAATATAGAGAGTATAGGGCAAGAGAGACTAAGAAAGTTATCATATATAGATGGGATACTTACTTATAGGGGTTTGTAGAGGTTATTTATCTGCATTTATGTACTCTTGGGGAATTCTCTTTGAAAAATTTAAAGAACTCTGGTAAGTATGATGTAAAAGAATTATTATCTTGTGTTCTCTCTGGGGACAAGAAGGGGTAAGGAGCTTAAGGCAAACCAGCATTGGATCATCAGAGCAACTCTGGATGGAGGGAATGATTTAGGAGGAAGACTAAAATAAAATGGATGAGAAAGAATCAAGACCTTCTCTTTCCTCAAGACTGGTCACAGTAACACAGAATTACAAGATCTGGTGCTGTTATAAGGAAATTCCAGAAAACTCAAGTAAACAAACACAGGCACTAAAATACATTAGAGGATATGAGTTTAAAATTTGTGTCAAAAACCCCCAAGTCCTAGAAAGAAAGAAAATGCCACCACTTGTTCCAGGCTACTTTGGGATTTGGAAAAATACAACAACTGTAAAGCCATCAGAAGGTGTGAGATAACATCAGAATTTTTTTAAGAATCAGAACATTGATGAAAATTTCTGCAATGTTGACTGTGGCTCTTCATTCCTCAACAAAATCTTCTATTCACATTCCACTTTCAAAGTACATAAAGAGTTAATCACCAGCTACAAAGTGAGTTGTGTTCATAAAACATGGTATTGCATATGTATTGAAATTATATCCAGCACTGGTGAAATGAAACAGAAAATTGAAACAGGGATCCAACACGAGAATTAAGTCATGGGCACATGAGGGACAGGATACAGTATACATACTTTTATGGAATGTTAAACTTTTGCCATGGGATCTAACGCATAGAACTGTCTCTCTAGTAAATAGCAACAATTTTGGCTTTTTGTCTTCACAACTTGTAAACATACCTGCATATCTTATTCATTGTAGAATATTAACTGATATGACTTTTAATCTATATTCAAATGTGAGAAAAGTTTATCTAGTTTATTGACTAGATGAAGAAACATTGTGATTTACAAAACTACTTATTGACCTCATATGAAAAAAATGTAGAGTTACTTTCTCATAGTCTGGAGTTTAGTAAGGTTCCTCTAGGTGACAGAATGTTGCCTTAAATGGACAACAAAAAGAACAGCTCATCAGAACGGAGTTGCATTTTAAGAAACCAATGAAGGTTTCCTATGGATGTAAGGACTTCAGGGTTTGGCCGATGAAAAACTTTGATGTGAGCCAGTAGTGTGCTTGTAGCCCAGAAAGTAAATCATATCCTGGGCTGCAACAAAAGAACTGTGGCTAGAAGGTAGAGAAGTGATTCTCCCCCTCTCCTTTGCTCTTGTGAGATCTCATCTGAACTACTGCATCCAGCCCTGGGCCCCCCCAGCACAAGAAGGACATAGATCTGTTGGAGCGAGTCCAGAGGAGGGCCACCAAGATGACCAGTGGGGTCTGGAGCACATCTCCTTTGACGACATGCTTAGAAAGCTGGAGAAGAGAAGGCTCAATGGAGACCTTACAGCAGCCTTCCAGTACTTAACGGAGGCCTACAGGGCAGCTGAGGAGGGACTCTTAACCAGGGAGTGTAGAGATAGGGTCAAGGGTAAGAGTTTGAAGCTGAAAGAGGGGCGATTTAGGTTAGATATGAGGAAGAAATGTTTTACTGTGAGGGAGATGAGGCACTGGAATAGGCTGCTCAGGGAAATTCTGGGTGCTCCATCCCCAGAGGTGTTCAAGGTCAGGTTGGATGAGACTTTGAGCAACCTGATCTAGTGGAAGAGTCACTGGCCAAGGCAGGGGTGTTGGAACTAGATGATCTTAAAGTCCTTTCCAAACAAGCCCATTCTATGAAGTCCACTGCATATTCATAGTCTAAAGAACTCAATATCCACTTTTTTAAAAAAAAAAAACAACCTCAACATCCTCCATTTAAGCAAATACTTTCAAATATGTATTCTGAAAGTAAGGTTCTATTTTAAACACTTCAAATCTGGGTTCAGACATTCAGTTTTGAAGATTTTTGAATAGGATGTCTGAGACCACAACTAATGAACAAAAGCTGAAGACTCACAAGAGTTTAACAATTTACTGAAAAAGCTGAAATTAATCTGTCTCCAATGGAAACATTAATTGGAAGTTCAATATGTATAAGTTTTATTCTAGATTTTAAAGGAAGACATTCTAAAACCTTTGTCCATGCTTTGACAGCTAAACATTTCATAGAATCAAAGAATGATTCAGAAGGCCAAACAGTGCAAACTCCTGCTTAAAGCAGAGTTAGCTGTAAGATCACACATGTTTAAATGTACAGTTCTGCAATGGCCATCTCTGATTCCATGGGCTTCCTTTATAGGCTGCTACAACACTTGCTATCTGTAAAACATGTGAAAGCTGGAAGGAAACTAGCATACAAAGAAGCAGAAATACATTTCTGATAAGGACAGATTACTTCACTGCAAATCCTACCTAAGGAGTAAGCTAACAATTTTACTCATTGGTAAAAATAAAGCATTTCAGATTTATTGAGTCAATATTTATAGTGTATGAATTTACCATGAACAGGTGTTGTTCATTAAAAGACAAGTTGTGGTTGAAACTGCTCAACCTATGCACATGCATATCTCCAAATATCTGCAGTCATATTACTATGCACCTGTATGTATACAGGTAATACATTTAAATTTCAAGATGCAGAGGTAGTCAGTAAATCACAGTCTCAGAAGTTATACATCACATTTAGGTTGTGTCTTAACTTCACTACCAGCAGGTTTATTCACTAATCCTTAGCTCCAGAATTTAATTTAAAGAAAACCCAACAACCTCCATGCCAACCAACCAAACTGAAAAAAAAACCCAAAACAAACCAAAAACAAACTGAGAAAAAAAATCACCCTTACCAACCTTACAAATAGTTTTTCTGAACAGGTATTTTGGGAAAGCTATATAAACTTCAGGTACAAGATAGGAAGTATTTAGGCATGTCACTAAACAGCCCTGTGATCTAGTTGCTGAGGATCTTACTGACTTATCAAAAAATTAACTTCATTTCATTGCAAAGGAGAATAATGCTTTTCTTCATAATAGAGGACCCTCATTTCCCACTAGGTTAAGAAGTACTGGCATAAAATCTAACACTTCATAAACAGAAAAGCCATTCAAAATATAGATCTCTTCAGCTTTTTCTCTGTCTCAGGAATAATCATTTTAATGTGTAATAATTGAGAAACTAGTCCTATAAAATTTTGATTTTTTCTTTTTAGTATTTTCTTACAAATCATCTAGTTATTTTATGTAAAAGTTTTGCATAGATAGAAAAACACAGTAGTAAATATTAGAAATTGTATACAATGGCTTATGCAAAATTTAATTCAACTAGAAGAGTCTTATCATTCCAAACTCACCCTGTTCAAATATCTGCATATAAGCATTCTGTGTATGTCACCACATACAATGTAAAGTAATTGGATACAGTTACCACATAACTTTATAAGACACAATCTTGCTACTGTAGAAGAATGAAACAATCTTTTACCATATGGGACAGATAAGAAACTAAAACCTATCCCATAGAGGAGAAAGAGACAAGACAAAATTTTCCTAGTGTTTACTCATGTCTTTTTTAAACCTTTTTCTTTTTCAATAAAATGGAAAAGAATTTCAAATTCTCCTTACAGGACAATTTTTTTCTAAAATCTACTAGATTGATAATACCCTGTAATTATATATTGCACTGACAGTAGATTTTGAAAGTAGATTAAAACAGACAAGAAGATGCCAAAAATAACCTAAAATGAAATTGTAGAAAACATCCCAAGTATATTATCTTCATATTTTCAGTTTCTTAAAAGTAAGATTTTAAAGTATCCAACTGGGGGGCTATAAAAAAAATTACCTTTTGTAAAATGTATTTTATATACATAAAAGTGGGAAACATTCAGCTAATCTGGGTTTTTTAGTAATGCTAAGGATTTAAAGAGGTTCATCATTGTTTAAAATTCATTGATCTTTTACTAAAACCTATAAGTGTATTATTACCTCATACAGTAAAGAAAAGTTTACGAAAAGAAACACATTAGAGTGTTGTATTGAAACTTATAAAACAGCCTAAAAGAACTGCTAAGAAATATAGAACACATAGGGATAAGGAAAGCAAATTACTAAAGGGCAAAATAACATTTTCTAAAAGAACATGTTATGATGACCCCCTTGCAGCCTTAAAGTTTTAAGACTTCTAAGGAGCTGCTGTGACTCTCTTTTTCAAACAAAAACTCACTTGTTTGATGCGGTCTGGATTAACAGTGGTCTGAGGCTGTAGAATGCTAACAGGCTCTGTCTTGGCCACATTTTGAGGCATTTCTCGAATCTTCTCTGCAATGAAGCCATGTACAGCATTTAGTGCTTCCACTGTTCCCTGGATCAGACACACCCGCTCCGTAGTACCTGCAAATACCAAAAGTTGATCTAAATAAAGTGGATTCTTCAAGATCCCACAAACCACTTCTAATATGGCTTAAAGATGGTACTTAAAAACAACCCTGCAAAATCAACTAGCAATAGTTCTATAAACATATAAGTAAAAGAAGAGATTTCTGAAAGATAGCATACTGATGATCTGAAGGTATTTTAAACAACTCCTGTTTGTGTAGATCATAAAAACACATAGCTTTTCAAGACAATTTGGACAATATATTTAGAAGAAAAAAAAAAGAAAGAACAAAAAACATTAAGTTTTGCTGAAAATATTAGCAAAAATGGTAAGCTGTGCAGATTACATACATTTTAAATGATTTTGGTCTAGCTATAGATCATTCTAAAACATCGTACAATGTTTAGGTATTACAAGGTTTAACATAATGGCCAGTATTACAGAGGCATTTGGAATAAGCTTTTCTGATGAATACCCAAACTGCAAATACATACACTTAAGTGTAGACACTATTCGATTATTTCTTAAAACAGCTGCAAGTCATTCAGGCAAGATCCCTTTCAAGGCCAATTGATCTCATATATTTGAGCATCCACTTTGCCTTTTATAATCTTCCTACCTTACCACAACCCTGCAATAAGTATAACTGTTTACGGAATACATGAGTTTATGCTGTCATTAATGTGATTTATAAGTTGGAAAGTCTGAAAGCTTGTACTAAGTAAGCAGTCAATACTCCAAAAATGACATTTCAAGAACTTCCATTTAGAGTTATGCTGAATATTGTTAATATAGCACATCTACACTCCACATAACTACCTACTAAGCATCCATGTTATAAGGTCACAGGAAAATAATATACATTTGTCAAATAGGTCTGATAGGTGAAATACATATTTATTCCATGTGTAAGAATATTAGGCGTTTTGTTGCAGTGAAGCAGAGAAGGGGGCACTTTCCTACTGCAGTCATCTATAAAGACAGGACAAGAATGTCCTTGAATATATTACTCATCCCCAAACTCTGCAGCAAAGCATAACCCTCTGGTTCCTGTCACTTCAGTTTTGCCTAATTTTTTGTTCTAGCCATTTTATGCTGCTCGATATCATTTTGTTAACTTCTCCTCTTCAGTTTGAAGCACTTGTATTGGCTGTCACTCCCTTTCTCTTATATCATCATTACTTACCCTCACCTTTAATTTTATTGCTTCTTATAGTGACTTGCCTACCCCTATTGCCTTGAGAAATATCATCTTTGCTATACTTTCTCACTTAATTTGCAATTCTATGTAGATTGCCAACAAACATTAAATAGCTTTAGTTTTAATTCTCTAGAAAGGCTTAGACAAAGCCTAAATTGCCACACAACACCAAAGTAACACTGTGTTTGTGTTACAAAAAACACACCAGTCCCATTTTTTTTTTTTTGATTTCTCCATTAACAACATCTAGAGGATGGCAAAAGATGGGATACAGAATTGTAGAAAAATACTTCATTTATTTTTTGTGATGAGGGTGGTTTTAAATGACTTTGTATGACTTTATGGTACAGCAAAAAAGCTTTTTTTACATATACAGGGTCACAGCTAAAGATATAAATATGATAATAAATAAACAATCCATGTTCTGTATTCCACATATCAAATCAGTTAATTAAGTTCCACAAAATCGTTTTTGACTTGAAAAACAGGATCTAACAGGAGTCAGAAAAATGAAACTTAAAAGGGAGCATTGTAGTTTCCACTCTTGTTCTGTAGAAATGACAAAACAAGACAACTGATATGTCCAACTAAAATTGCTTTCAGATTTCATGTAATATATACTTCCACAAACACATTCTGTATATTTCCAAGATACTGAAATAGCAGAAAAAAATTGCAACATGAGTTATCATGATATTAGTGTATTCCTGAATACATAACAATACTGCCATGCAAAGACATTCCAGATACATCTCTCTAGTCAATGGCAGTGCATATTTTGCCTCAGGATTACAGGGGAAAGCAAATTATAAATGTGACCCATGGAATTACCACCAAAATAATTTTTGCAATTGACATATTCCTAGTAAATATTATTGTCATGACCACACATGAAACCCTTCTGATTAAAAATTCATTCACTCTACCTAACTGAATGAAAATTACAATGTAATGATGTGATAAATACTAACAAGTCAGCAATAACTTCTGAAATTAATGTTAGTTGTCATTAAGTATTTGTGGTACATTATCTTTGTACAATATGTACAGGATCACAGGCAATACATAGATAAGAGAAATGTATGAGGGAGGTAAGTATCCTCCTCCCTGAAATTCCATTCCTATCAATTTTATGTCTTATATCTACTGTTATCAACTCATCTTTAAGATATACTCCTTACAACACTGCAACAGTCTTTAACAGAGACTTATATGGTAACCATAGTTATCTGCAAGAAAAAATTGTTTCTTACTAATAAATGTTTTTCATCTACTTCTATGGATGACTTCTAAAGATTAAATATTTCACTACTTAAAGACAAAACAACACACTAAGAGCCCTGTCCAGTCATCAACATAAATGTAATAATGCATGCTTAAAATCTTTCAAAGACTTTTTTCCACAACAAACAGTATCAGACAATACTGAAATTCAATTTCATGGAAGAAGATCTATGGCAAAATTGACAGAATGAGAATCAAACATTTTCTTTTTAAAGTATGTTACTAAAGAATAATTACAATTAGGATTAATCATATAATCAATTAGGATTAATCATATTCATCAATCATAACTCCAAAAACTGTCAGATTAATAATCCTTGAGATAAGATACAAAGTTTCAATTACTACAATCTAAACAGCAAGTTATGCATTTGATTGTAAGATTGTATATTTGTCAAGAACAAGATTTTCTAGTTAACCTGTTACTGTCTTTTCAACAAATCACCTTTAAAAAACTACCTCCTCCCCTCCCAAATGCTGCATCAAAAAAAGTTTAAATGGCATAAGAGGAAGGCACTATAGAAAAGTAAACTCGGTTACTGAATAAAGCTTTCTTAATGCTTTTTTCTTCCTACTTGGCTTTCTTCTCCTTTTGCAAACAACTCCTGTGGTTTCTGTGTAAAGCAATCCACCTCTAAGAAAATGCTCTAGGGAGTCTTTACCCTGCAGTATTAATTGTCTCCTAAATGATGAGATGTGTTGTAGATTGATCAATGCTAATACAAGTGTTCTCTGGGTCAGCAGACAACACACTGAAATAAAACATAGATCAAGTTACATCCAAGCTACCGGAGTCAAACAGGGAAAGCACTTAACACGGATGACTACTGTCAAAACATTTGAAAGGAAAACAGTTGTTGCTAAATAGTAATTTCATTAGAATTGACACTATGTGACTAAAGGGTATACAACAATCTGTGTTGGTTTTGAGGGTTCAATAAAGAAAAACATGCTTTATATCATACTGTGGACTATAACACTACATTTTGATATGTATAAACCAAGATGTGTTAAAACAGAAACCACTGTTCTACGAAGAAATACAACTGTGCAAAAGCACATTTCATGTAGAGCTAGACACAGTTCTGAAGTGCATAATGAGTAGCACATTTTCTTTGAGGGTTACATCAACAAAAAAACTGTGGAGAAATTGCAGGCATGTGCAGTTGGGAATTGCTTTACGCTTCTGAAGTGATTTTGTTGTACTCCCTCACACAATGAGCTTTTCACTCAGATAACACAGTACAATAATTTACAAAAGTCACACAAAAGGAAAGCTGCCAGCTATATGACCAATATCTATAATAAAAATAAGCCTATGAATCACTGGAGTTGGAGAAATTTCTGTCATTTTAAAAGCTTTTAGGCTCCATTAGTGTCAGATTATTTATCATTTTCAGTTGTTTAAGAGTTGCATCCACTACTTTTTCATGTTTCTGCAAACAAAAACTCAGCCACCTATATGCATAATTTTTGTCATATGATTGTCAAAATATGTCTTCAAAATACAGACCTCATTTTTGAAGTGGCTGACTTAGAAAACCAAATTACCAAATAATCAGTGCTATTTTTTTTGTGTGTAAATGTAGCCAATATGAAATTATTCCAAGATGGAGTAGGTAGTCATGATTCCTGTATATTCAAAAAAAACTCAGAAAAGGCATTTTTATGTATGTTCAATAATACTAAAGTTCGTGACAGAAGTCTGCATGCGGTTGCAAACCAGGAAAACCACTATCTAAATATATGCTGCTGACAATGTTGTTATAATTCTCAAATGTTTACTTTTCCCAAGGAACTTAAGTAAATTACTCAGTATTTGCTTCACTTTACAGTAAAATGCGGTTTCTTTCATGATATATCAGAATTAAAATGCAATTTGCACATGCATGTTTTAATTTTTTCTCACCAAATACAAGAGGAAGAATGTAATTACACAAAAAAGCTTGCCTGCATTGCTCACCAAAACAAAATATTTAAAACTAACGGGGGGAAAAGAAATCTTAAAAATGTTATTTTGTTTAGCTTTGAGAAGGAATTTTTTGGGGTTTAGTTTTGAAATATGAAAACAGATATGGTGTTATATAAAACACTCTTTTTCTTTGCATTTTTATGGGGGAGGGAAATATGAAAACATTAGCAGCCATCACACATTTTAGAAGTAAGCAAATAAAAACCTGTTTAAAATATAATAAGTTAGTCAGGCCTAAAAGCTAAAGAGCTTATAATAACTTTATTTTGATCACTGATTTTTTGCTTCCACCTCCTTTAATGATCTACAACTTTACTGCTAGCAAATATCCTTGGCAACCACACCACACTAATTTTATCAAGAACTCCAAAACAACATATCACAAGCTTTTTCTCTGAGAAGGTTGTTATTTCTCTATTAGAGGACTGATAAAGCTTTAAAAAAACATTAGAAAAATGCTAGAAGATGTAACAGAATAAAGGATGCTGATGCTTTCAATGTTTTTATTACTGTACTTAACAGGCATACATCTATATACGGTTATCATTAAAGTGTTCGCCCAAGGACTCTGATTCACTGTGTGAATCTGTGTATCCACAGAAACACTAAGTGTTAAATGTGCTTCTGTACTTCATGAACCTTAGTTGAAATGTTTTAGGGAACATGCTGTACCTTCCAGAAAGGACTATCTGGCATTTATATGACTCTATATAATTTTCATTGGGCTTCTACATCAGTCTTAAAGAGCATTTGAAAACCTTAAATGCACAATGCGTTACCAGCCCTGGGTAATCCCAAAGACATCCACTAATCAAATCTCCTTATATTTTTCCTATGCACCATGCAAATTTCTTTGACACTGAAAGGGAAAACCTGACAGAGGAACCAAAGCTAAAATCTTAACTATATGAAAGGCTGCACTACAATCTCTCATCAGCTGATTTGCTTTTATTTTTTTATTTGACAAATTGCAGTACAGTAGTCTATTAACTCTAACATCCTATACATTTGGTTTTGTGACCCAAAGAATGTAGACTAGGATTCTATAAAACACAGACACTGACCACTTCAATCTAAAATTGTTTTGAAAAAGCTCTTGGTAATATAGGGCTGCACTCTGACACCATTCCCAAGCAATGTAAAAGTTGCCAATTACACACAACATTAAAATCAGATAAACTCTTCCTTGCTATCATGTTTCCTCTCTACACTTTCACAAAACCTCAGCAAATTAAAGTCAAGTAGTAAAAATGTGTTTTATTCAAATGCACTAGCAGTATTTCCCATGTCTTAAACATGTGAAAAACTTTTGTCATACAAATGGCAAAATGTACACAACCTTAAATGTAAGATATGAGAAAATCCCACATATGTGCAAACCATCCTACAACTTTCAAGTTTTCTCCTTTGGTCCTTATCTCCCTCCTGTCCTTTGTTTCTTGAAAGAGAATTAATTGGTCTTAATACTGAGTCTGTTCTGCTATTCATCACAGACAGAAAGGTGTCTCTCTCTCAAATCAAAGTTTGATTATCTAACAGACTTCCCAAGCTGAAAGGGGAAACAAGGGCTGGTGGTAATTCTAGATCATTGATGTCCTACATTTGTTTTCATCCAGACAAAATAAATTTGGAAGTGTTTGAGCATAACACTTACACAAATAGGGAGTAAAATTTATCTTTCCTGACTAAAAGTTAAAATAGCAATCTTAATAGCAATCTGGCACTGTGGCCTTAGTTAAGTCAAGGACCGCTCAGTTGGGGAGAAGCCCTATTACGAAGGCTGTAGCCACGCCTGCCCAGCTGAAGTGCATTTACACTAATGCACACAGCATGGGAAATAAGAAGGAGGAGCTGGAAGCTGTGGTAGGGCAAGGAGACTACGATGTCATTGCCATTGCGAAGACGTGGTGGGATGACTCGTACAACTGGAGCGTACCCATGGTGGGGTATAAACTCTTCAGGAAGGACAGGAAGGGCAGAAGAGGAGGCGGGGTAGCCCTCTATGTTAGAGAGGGCTTTGATAACCTCGAACTGGACTACGGTCAGGATGGGACTGAGTGCCTGTGGGTGAAAATCAGAGGAGCCCACGGGCAGGCAGGTATTGTGATGGGAGTCTGCTATAGACCACCCAGCCAAGAAGAAGCAGCTGATGAGCTCTTCTACAAACAACTGAGTGTAGTCTCAAGATCTCTACCTCCAGTCCTTGTGGGAGACTTCAATTTCCCAGATATAGGCTGGGAGTATAATACAGCAGAAAGGAAGCAGTTTCGGAGGTTCCTGGAGTGTGTGGAAGACAATTTCCTCACACAGCTGGTGAGCAAACCGACAAGGGATGGTGCCCTCCTGGACCTGCTGTTGGTGAACAGAGAAGGACTGGTGGGGGATGTGAAGGCTGGAGGACGCTTGGGGCAAAGCGATCATGAGATGATAGAGTTCTCAGTGCGGGCTAAAATGAAGAAGGAGGTTAGCAGAACAGTAGCCCTCAACTTTCAGAGAGCAGACTTTGGACTGTTCAGAAGGCTGGTCGGAAAAGTCCCATGGGAGGCGCTCCTTGAAGGAAAAGGTGCCCATGAGGGCTGGGCGCTCTTCAAGAAGGAACTCCTAGCAGCTCAGGAGAAAGCCGTCCCCAAGTTCTGGAAAAGTAGCCGGCGGGGTAAGAAACCAGCATGGTTGAGTAGGGAGGTCCTAAGAGACATCAATAGGAAGAGGAGGGTCTACGACCTCTGGAGGAAGGGGCAGGCACCCTGGGTGGACTATAGGGAGGAAGTGAGAACGTGTAGGGAAAAAGTCAGGAGGGCTAAGGCCCAACTAGAAATGCGATTGGCCAAGACTGTGAAAGACAACAAAAAGTCTTTCTACAAATACATCAACAGTAAAAGGAGGGCTAGGGAGAATCTCCAGTCCCTAGTAGATGCAGAGGGAACAAGAGTAACAGGGGACGAAGACAAGGCTGAAGTGCTCAATGCCTACTTTGCCTCAGTCTTTAACAGTAAGGAAAATTGTTCCCTCTGTGCACAACCCCAAGGGTTGGAAGAGAAGTATGAGATTCCCAAGGTCGAAGAGGAGGTGGTTAGAGACTTGCTTGCCCGGCTAGACACCCACAAGTCTATGGGGCTGGATGGAGTCCATCCAAGAGATTTGAGGGAACTGGCGGATGTGCTGGCCAAACCCCTTTCCATCATCTTCCAGCAGTCCTGGATGACTGGGGAGGTTCCACTGGACTGGAGGCTGGCTGATGTTGTGCCCATCTATAAGAAGGGGCGCAGGGAGGATCTGGGGAACTACAGGCCTGTCAGTCTGACCTCGGTACCGGGGAAAGTCATGGAGCGGGTGATCTTGAGTGCAATCATGAAGCGCTTGCAAGAGAACCGGGTGATCAGGTCCAGTCAACACGGGTTCATGAAAGGCAGGTCTTGCCAGAGTAATCTGATCACCTTCTATGACCAAGTGACTAAACTCTTGGATGAGGGAAAGGCTGTGGATGTGGTCTTCCTGGACTTCAGTAAAGCCTTTGATACATTTCTCATAGCATTCTGCTTCGGAAACTGTCGGCCTCTGGCCTGGACGGGCGCACACTCTCCTGGGTGAAAAACTGGTTGAATGACCGGGCCCAGAAGGTGGTGGGAAATGGAGTTAAATCCAGCTGGAGGCCAGTGACAAGTGGGGTTCCCCAGGGCTCAGTCCTGGGTCCAGCCCTGTTCAATGTCTTTATCAACAACCTGGACGAAGGCATCAAGTGCTCCCTTAGCAAGTTTGCAGATGACACCAAGCTGGGTGGAAGTGTCGATCTGCTGGAGGGTCGGGAGGCTCTGCAAATGGACCTGAACAGGCTGGACTGCTGGGCTGAGACCAACGGCATGAGGTTTAATAAGGCCAAATGCCGGGTCCTGCACTTGAGGCACAACAACCCTAAGCAGAGGTACAAACTAGGAGAAGCCTTGCTGGAAAGCTGCCAGGAGAAGAAAGACCTGGGGGTGTTGGTTGACAACCGACTGAATATGAGCCAGCAGTGTGCCCCGGTGGCCAAAAAGGCCAATGGCATCTTGGCTTGTATCTGAAGCGGCGTGACCAGCAGGTCCAGGGAGGTTATTCTCCCTCTGTACTTGTCACTAGTGAGACTGCACCTCGAGTATGGTGTTCAGTTCTGGGCCCCTCACCACAAGAAGGATGTTGAGGCTCTGGAGCGAGTCCAGAGAAGAGCAATGAAGCTGGTGAAGGGGCTGGAGAACAAATCTTATGAGGAGCAGCTGAGAGAGCTGGGGTTGTTTAGCCTTGAGAAGAGGAGGCTGAGGGGAGACCTTATTACTCTCTACAACTACCTGAAGGGAGGTTGTGGAGAGGAGGGTGCTGGCCTCTTCTCCCAAGTGACAGGACGAGAGGGAATGGCCTCAAGCTCCACCAGGGGAGATTTAGGCTTGAGATAAGTAAAAAATTCTTCATGGGAAAGGGTGGTTAGGCATTGGAACAGTCTGCCCAGGGAGGTGGTTGAGTCACCGTCCCTGGAGGTGTTTAAGGTGAGGGTGGATGAGGTACTTAGGGGCACGGTTTAGGGATTGGTGGGAATGGTTGGACCCAACGATCCGGTGGGTCTCTTCCAACCTGGTTATTCTGTGATTCTGTGAATCTAAACAGCACAATAAAAGAAGAAAATACTGAGGTAATTTGTGAAACTGAAAGGAATTAAATATTGCCCTGTGAGAATTTTTATCTCTCTGTTATAAAACTAGAGCAATCTTTAACTTTGATTTTAAATTTCTAGATGTTTTTATCTTCACTAAAGCTCCATTCTTTTTTCAGAAAGAAATAACCTGTTCCCTTTAAAGTTTCATCTGCAATTACACCTTGTGAAATTCTAACTATTGATGTTTTCTGCAGCTGCTTTATATTTTACGTAGTTCAAACATCTAATCAAAGCAGAGAATTATAGAATAAGTGGTCTATTTATTGAAATACATTAACAGATGTATGATTACCAACATACGGCCATGCATGTGATTTGCTGGAAACTGCAAAAATGTCTGTCAGAACTTGGAATCATCTAATATCAGTTTTTTAATATTTTCTTAAGAAATGTTCACAGGAAGCCTTACTAGCCTTAGCAGAAGAATCTGACTGCTAAACTCCCATTGATAACATGGTTTTTAGGTATGGCATATAGATAGTAGCACACATACATACCCACACATATACCAATTTATTTTTCTGGAACTGGAAAAGTCCCCTCTTCACTAGAATTCAGATATTGAAAAGAATCAAGTTTAAAAATTCTGTAAATTGTATGAACTGTCTGACTTCTCAAAAGTTACATGAAAACTTCAAGTTTACAGTCGGTTGTGCTCTTGTCACAGGAGTGAATTACATGAATCCAGGTTTTAGATAGCTATGATTTCTGAGGAAACAGACTATCCTCATGTGACAGAGAAACCTAGGAAATTAAAAAGATTTAAATTAAAGGAAAAATGACCAAATCTCATAATTAATAAAGGCATAGGAGAGATGATGAGTCACCTTACAAAGCAAACAATTCCTTGAATATAAACTATTTTGCTGAATACCAGCTAAGGATTTGATGATGATTTTCCAAAAATTACATTATATAAACAGAGGTGAGGAATTACTCATTATTGTTATACTGTTATGTGCAAGACAGCAAACAATGATTATAATTGCTTTTCTTTGTCTAAGAGTTATTAATAAAAACCTTGTAAATTCCACTGCAAAAACTGGTAAATTTCCCCAAAATGAAAGATTTTGTTTTGCTAAGGTTTTATGAAGGAGTGTTACTTAGATGAGAAACACTCAGAGAGAAAGTGCATGTGCAAATCAATGACAAATAGTTGCAATGAAAGTAAGCACAGATTAATTATGCTCTGGGAAACAATGTTTCCAGAAAAGTAAAACTCCATAACAAAGAAAGACCTCACACCATGGACAGAATCACTACATTTTTATTCTATTTGTTTGGGGAAATGGTTGTGTTAATATATTATTTGCAAAATTATCTGTAACAATTCAACTACCGTTTAAAGAAATAAAACCAAAATTCACCTGATTCCATCATAATGTTTACATCTAACTTTAAAAACAGTTAGAAAGGGACCAAGAATTTTTACATTTTGCTGCTATTACAACATATGTCAGAGAAGAACTTCCCCAAAAGAGTATTATGGGAAACACCTCCTATTAATTTTCCCTTTTGCTTCACAAATTGTTCAGTAAATAGGCTAAAATAACTGTCATCTTCTCATTTTCTGTTTCCTTAAGCTGGAAAGTGAATGTGTTTCCTGAAGAAATAAGTATGAAAAATAAATAAATATGAAAAAATCCGATGGGAATACAAAATATAGAATGTAAACAAGACGCAAAAGTATTAGCTTTAAAAATGTTCCATCTATATTAAAAAAAAAAAAAAACACCAAAAAACAAAAAAAAGGAGATGGTTTGGTTTGATCTCTCCTGACAGAGAAATTTATCTTCATTTTTTTTCTGCTTAACATTGGTAACGTGGTTGGTGGACAATATGCTTCTGACTCAAACACTTTTTTCAAAAGGAAATGGGCTTGCCACTATGGTGCTTATAACTCTTTTTAAAATAATCTCATAGAATAATTTGCCGATTCATTTATTTTTTAAGATTACCGAAGTGTCTGGAACGTTGCACAGTTACTACAGTAAGCATGTAAATAATTAAAGAAACACATTAATAAAAAAACCCAATACCTAAGTTTGATGAAAATGTGAAGGTGTCTGAGGAGTAAAAGCTTTGAAAATCTTTAAAAAACAGGCACATACAATACTACCAAAAGACTAATATGTTGGAGAACAAAAAGACCTGACCTTATTTTTGGAAGAAGATCACAAAATAAAAAGGAGAAAAATTAAATGTGTTTTTAAAGATATCTGGAATGATTTTTGATATCAACAAAAGCACTAAAGAGAATTTTTCTTGCAAAGTACTGTCAGTTAGCAATTACAGCTTTTATGCTATGCTACAGCAATATGAACCTTTGTTAACAGTGCCTCCTACACATACAATTACTCAAGGAAAAAACCCTACGTTTTAAACAGTAAAATATACTTTGAGAAATTGTAGGAACTGATACATCTGAGCAATAACAGCTCAAATAATCAAGTGAGCCCTTCCCAAAAGTACTTCCCATGTCCGTAGTTTAAAAGCCCATAAAAAGTTTTGGAAAATCCTCTTAGACAAGGCAGTTGCTCAAGAAATCAAATCACATAATACATTTATATCTATGTATCTTTTTTGAGAAATTACCTGCCCAAGTTCAGGTAAGTGAGCTATACTTGAGGTTTTAATTAGAGACTATGATATTTGGGTTTTTTGGTTTTTTTTTTTTTTTTTGCAATTGCATGTATATATTTTATATATATTGCAACTAAATGTTGACTGTGATCATGGAAACATGATTTTTCAAGAGTATGATTATTACTATTTAAATACTTTTAAATTTACGTCATGATCCTGCAAGAAATTTCCTTTATCTGTAGCATTCAGGATGAACAATAGAGATGAAAGTAATTTCACGTAGGGATAAAATGTAAATTATTATACCAACTGTATCATAAGAATTACTCTACATCCCAGTCCAGTAATATAAGGAAAGAGGCAAGGATGCAAACACCTTGTAGTTTCAGACTTGGAAGAATGCTATCATGTCAAAACCAGGATGAACCCCCATTTTCATGCAGTCATTATAATTCATGTACGTAATGGGCATATAGAAACATGTGTGCAAACAGAAAAGACACTCTATCTTTTCGTATTTTGCTCCTTCTTTTTTCCTCTCTAAATGCCAGTCCAAACCCATGTTCTGCCGGATTTTAGCTGATGTATATGTAATTAAATCCACTGCTCTCCAGCACAGTACTTCTAGTTCATGGTTTATATGGAAAGCATGTAGGAAGTGTTTGTGACTACTGCCCAAGCATTCAGCATGCCGCAGTTATTTTTGCCTTCCTAGCCCCTATGTGACTTCCAGAATGTAACTCGCTTAGAGCATGTCCTGTTTTTTGGTTTGTTTTGTGGTTTGGTTTTTTTTTTTTCCTATGGATGGAATTTATTTCTCATTTTAAAAATTTATGTATCAAGTCCAAGGTAGCTCTTTAAGAAAGGCATGAATGCACCTCATCTACCTTTGAACAGAATCATCCCATGAAGATAGGAAACTCTCACCCTTAAGTCTATAGGGAGCTTTGAGTATTAGCTTAGATTAGACACTAGGCTTCCCAAAGGCTCACTACAGACACACATGTATAACACAGAAAATGACACTGTTTTAGAGAGAAAGGTACAACAGAAATGTTTCAGCACAGCTACATATTCTCTTCTCCTAAGCAAAAATTCTTGCTTCACTGAATAGTTTGCTGAATTATTTTCACTCTTGTACAAAATTACCTTTCAAATAATCAAAGTAGATTCAATGGCCTTGGTAAGTTCAGCACCAATGATCTTGTTAAAATTAATTTTTTATTTTCTAAAAAGTCCACAGAAGATTAAAAAAATAAGAAAGAGCTAGGAACCTTAGCTGCTTCTTTAGTTTTGGCATGCTTTCACCATCAGAAAGAGGATTAGATGAATGAAAGTTCTGCCAATACTATGGCTGGTCCAGAGAGCAATCTTTTTTATGGACTAGCCATTTTTCAAGTATTTTTAAATCTTCAAAAGAATAATGCCACAATTTAATGTTTATATAAATGCTACCACATTTCAATGCTTACATTATTGGATTTGAGGAAATATGGGCAGCTACCTCATGCAACTTCACTGTTCAAGAACAGGGCTGAAAAATAGGGGCTTTTCCCCTGCTTTTGAAGTGTGACTCAAGTACTCCTGCTTAGAAACAGAATTGTATTGGAATTCCCATAGAAGAAACACAATCAAAATGTTAAAAGCCACAACAAATCTGTCTGGATTGATACCATTTGGATATTGCCACTGAAGCTTCACAGAGATTTAGTCTCCAACATAAGTACGACTGTGAGATAAGAACCTGGACTAAATATACTACTAACCTACTGAATATATTGAATGGGTTTCATTCTCCACATTTTTGTTCTGTATTAAGCACCTATATTTAAGTAGATAAATACACCACTCAATTCCTCTAGGTAGACTTAAACATTATCATAGAATAACCAGGTTGGAAGAGACCCACTGGATCATTGAGTCCAACCATTCCTATCAAACACTAAACCATGCCCCTTAGCACCTCATCCACCTGTGCCTCAAACACCTCCAGGGAAGGTGACTCAACCACCTCCCTCGGCAGCCTGTTCCAGTGCCCAATGACCCTTTCTGTGAAAAACTTTTTCCTGATGTCCAGCCTATATTATAAAAAGTTACATTATAAAAAGAAAAGTTATACATTTTCTTTCATCATACCAAATTCAAAACTATTCAAGAACTGAATTCTTGTTCTTTTGCCTCTTCTTCCTTTTATTGTGACATAAAAGATATCACAATAAAACAAGATGATCAAATCTAATCACTCGCTGACATTGCAACTGAACAAAAATTCTCTGGAAGGCAGAGTAAACACCTCCACTTTGCAAAAAGTAATTCACATTGTTGTAATATTAAGTTATGTGTGCCCAAATGCACAAGCAAACTGCATAAAACAACATGTAATAAATAAAACTACTTGATATTAAGCTACTATATAAATGCCTAAAGAATGTGTCCCACCAAGTCAAACCATAACCTGAACATCAGGATCAGACAAATTCTGAGGAAGTCAGTGGGGAGGAAGGGATCTGCCTATCTTATGGCTCCAAGAGAGTAGAATTTTTCCATTACTCCTCTTCTACCAACCTTCCCCGTGGGCTGGAATTTCTATCAAATTTGCATTAGCTGTTGATGGTTTGATACTCTTTCATTCTATGCAGTAACATAAGACAAACATCACAGAATTATGAATCTTACCAGTTATTCATCTGAGTAGGCAAGGGGAAATCTAAAGAGCAGACTCTACTGATATAAGTACGCAACTGCCTCCTTTCTCTTTTTGCCTGACAGCTTATCTTTTAAGGCTGGCAGCAGAATTCTAAATCAAGAATGTGAACTTTGAGAACAATACATATTCTGAGCTAATTCCCTGTATGAATTCAGTACCAGGAATGGTCTGATTCTCAACAATCTTAACTGTGTTTCCTTCCACAACATGTGGAATAAACCAACTTCACATAGTATTCCACCTGAGCTCGCACCAGGTTAGCATTGCAGATTGGGTATCAGTATTTGATTATCACTGCAATGTTTGCTTGTCACATATATAAATAAAATATATAATCAACCATGACCAAGTCAAGAGTCTTTATATTGGCTCAGGTACAATTCAACACTGCTAGCAGTATTTAGTCAAAAGAAAACAAATTTATGAAGTAGTTACCTGCTGGTATAATAGAAATACCTTCCAACAAAGCTACAAATAAACAGAGCAGAAAAATTTATTTATACATGAAATCTACAGATTTCATTTCTGTTGACATTTACAGATACCAACATATGAAATATATTTTTTTTCCAATGACAGGACAGCTGCATAGTTGTGCTACAGTTACCTTTAAGTAAAACACTCCATTCTGTGAGAATAGGCCAACAGCCAGGGTGCAAACGGCTCATCATGACAAAATCCAGAGACACTCTAAAATTGTGCTAAAACTGCATTCCTATTCTGTCCAAAGTTCTGCTGTGCTAGGTGAGACCTTAGAAAGCCTGGCAAGCAATCTGTCAGGGCAGTGTCAAAATGACCAAACAATTCCAACAAAAGTAGCATCTTCAGATAGATGATACATCACCATGGCTCTTTATCTTGTTAATGTTCCCTTACATGTGTAGCAGCTGTATTGTTGAATTCCTAGTTGCTCCTTCATATTTTGTCCTGAGTACAGTCACACTCAAGAAGTTTATTTTTCAATGGACAGTCTAAGGAACAAGACATTAGCCCTTCACAAATGCCAAAGCTGGTCAACAAGAAACATTTTCTCTTTCATTCCTCCTCCTTTCATCAGTGAAATTTTTCTCTTCAGAAAAAAAAATCACCCTGGGAAACCATCGTTTCCTAAAGCAGGGCAAGACTCTCAAAAGACAATCACCCAGTATTTCGGGATCTTCCTACAAAGCAGCAGCTCTAATTTCCTCTTCCCCTAGATCTAGCCAGTGACATGAAGCTCTGCAGCAATAATCCTCAAGGAACTTAGAGCAAAAAGTTTAAAGTTTTCTAAAGCAGACAGAGGCTGCATTCAAATGCAGTTTCTCCTTTTCCTTGCAGACACCCTGGGGACTTCCCAGACAGCACAGACAGATGTAAAATGCAAATGCATGCAAAAAGGCTAGAAAAGATCGTGGGGTAAGCTGTTGGCTAAGAAAGATGGTATTCTCAGTAATGGAATGCCTAAAACCGTATGATTTGGCTTCCTGTGAGGTCACAAGATGAGGCAGGTGATAATTTTTCAAGTGGAGGATACAAGAAATTTTCATTCTTGTCCACTTCTCATGAACCTCTCATTTTTCTGCCCTTCAGAAGCTCTCCACAGTGGTGGTGAAAATCAAAGAGAAATATGACAGAAAAGCCACCTAGTTTTTTGTTCAGCAATGAGCAGTTGTCAAGAACTGCTTTCTGGCTATCAGCTAAATAAACTATAGGGAGTATAAAAGGAGATTTACATGTATGAAGATGACATTATGTGTTGGATACCTCTAAGAGTTCTATTTCCTCACCTGTTGCGTCACTAACTCTGGCACACATGATTCAGGATAAAGTTAATTAAAGGTGATGTATCTCCCCAATAAAATTATAGCAATGCACAATATTTTATTCTATTACTTGCAGGCATGTATTGCTCACATTATCCAAGACTTTGTATAGCATATATCCAAACGTAAATCTAAGTTCACATTTTATGCTTCAATTTTGTCATCTCTTGACTTGTATGTAAAAGCACATGTATATATAAAGCCCTGAAAAAAATGCTATTTTAGTTTTATTAAAGCTAAGATATCAAAATTCAAATATCATATATCCTGCAGACTGATTTATACAGATTAGTCTGTTTCAGAATTCTGGCCATGAGGTAATTGTTTTTTTCCCCCTACTCAATTTTGTTATACCACTGTGTCCTTTTAGAGTTGTATTTCTTTCAAAGTTGACTCTAAATCAAATCTTCTAAAGGAAACCCATTCAAGACACTTCTCCGATGCCGTCACTACAAGTTGATTGTAATAGTAGTAACTGTGACTTATCATGCTGATGCTCATTTGGGAAATTGTCAAAACACACTTAACAAACACCAGGTTGAAAGACTTGTAATGGAAAGAAACTGTAACATGCAAAAATTATGTGCTAGTGAAGATTAGAAGTCACACAGAATAACCACAGAATAACCAGGTTGGAAGAGACCCACTGGATCGTTGAGTCCAACCATTCAATTATTCAAGTCAATTATTCCTGAGCACAAATTTAAAACTTGCTTGACTATTTATTACATATCCATCTACAGTAATACACACAAGCGCATCTCAGATCACCAAAGTGATAACCAATTAGAACTAATAAAAAATTCTTCCTCTGCTTACTGAGTCTATGCATGAACATTCAAATCTAGTTTAAAACAATCAAGACTTCACACACAATACTCAAGAATATAATCTAAATCAATTGCTATTCAAATGCTTACAGTTTATATCCTAAGCAATGATATGGCTGAACAATCAAGATAAAAAAAATAGGCAACCCTCAGGGAAACCAGCAGGATAAAACTTTAGAATTTTAAAAAGATCACCAATGAGATCAGCTTTTCATTTGGGAAATGTATTTGATCTGTATCTTTTTAATACACAAGGCAGACATTTTTACTATATAGTACAACTGTATGCTAATAATATTCTGGTATACCTATGACATCACTTACCTAAGACAGCAAGGACTCAGAACTAACTTCTCTGCTTACAATTATTTCTTATAGTATGCAATGTAACACTAATTTGGTAATCAATGCTACAGTATCTCATCCAACAGGTCACCTTGAGGGCATGAAAAAATAGAGCATCAACTAAAATTTGCTGCAAAAACTCCACACAACGATTCAGACAGTTGGGTTGGTTACATTTTTCAGTGTCAGAAAAAGAACACTATATTCTTTAGCTCTTGGAAGTTTATTAAAGCAAATAGATATGGAAAAGAAAGTGGAACAATAAAAAAGAAAAAGGAGGAATGGAAGGCTTTCCTTTGTCCATGGGGATGGCAGATATTTGTATATAAATATGTTTATATACATGCATACCTCTCAAAGTATTTTATGAGTAAATGGAAAAGAAAAACTGCCGTCTGACTCTCATTAATCTTTAATATGAATGGCCTAGTAAGAAAAAAAAATATGGACAGAGAGCTTGAATAAAAATACCACACATTATGTTAATATCCGAAGCTTTTTTGTATCAACCACCAGGCATTTTCACAACTACCAATATACGGCTCCTCAGTCATTGTAATTGTCTTGGATTAACTAGCTTAAAAATAAAACGGCAAATATAGAAGCAAAACAGTACAGTAATTGTGACTGCTCCTTTACTACACCTAAAATAAATAATTGGATAGGACTGGACATGATTAAACAGAATTAGACTAACAAGTATAGTTAACATGCATATATTTTTACACTTACAAAAAGAAGCAATGCCATATCATCACTTTCAGATCACCTTCATTTTGCAAGGATGTGAATTTAAGCCACGTATCTCCCCAGTGGGTCAAAATTAAAATGGAAGTAAATCAGTTTTGTAATTATTAATATAATAGACAAGAGCTAGGGTGGTGAGCCATCAATTCTAATTAAAGGCAGCAATTAAAGGACACTTCAATCAATCATTTCTGTGAAAGTATATTCTATTGATTGCTACATTAATTATTAAAATCATATTAAAATAAAATTCAGATTTAGTTATCTGCCAGCTACTTCAGAATAACATTCCACATCTTATAATCTAAATCAGTGATGTCATAATTGGGACTCCAATTTATTTTACTTTTCTATAAAGAAACATGTGAGACACTCAGGTACTCAAGTAAGACAGTACTCGACAAACCTTAGAAAGGATACAAGAATTTTCCTTTCTGTCACAGCCTATTGCCACTAACTCCCATGGCAGTCCTTTACTACTTGCTTTTGCTCCAGCAAGATTTGTCAGGATAGCAATTTACATTTTATGTACAAAATTATATACACATATCAGACAAACCTAAAATAGGTATTTTAAGAACTTTTGACACAGACAAAAACCAGACCTGGTTGCATAAGTAACTGGGAGAAAAGTTAAAATACAATTCGTAATTTTTGCAGCTCAAACTGAAATAAAGACAGATGGAAAGCAGTGTTCACAGTTAAATGACAGCCCATGAGGGCCTTGACTCAGTCATGTTTTATACTCCTGTGAAGAAAAAGAACATACAGAAACAATTGCTGAAAAGATAATGAAGTCTGCCACAAAATTTAAGTTAGAGCCAATCTCAGTTAAGAAAAGCATCAAAAAGATTGAATCAAATGCGCTGCCAGGCACAAAAGCAGTAGATCTACGAGTCTGCCAAGTAAGAATAATGAAAATCTGCTTTTCACCTTAGTTCTTACATAAACAGAGCTTTTTTAGTCTGGTATGACACAAAACCTAAAAGCTATTTGCTGCATCCTAAAGTACAGATATTATGAGTATCTATCTAATATCTGTCCTAAAACACAGATATTATCAGTATATTAATATCTGCAGTAAGTTGATGTAACGACAAGAAACTAATTTACAGTTGAAACTCTCACGATTTCAACTGCACAAGTGCAGTACCTAGTGTATCAACATAATTGCTTTATTACTTTATCAAAACAATCTGTCACATACTATTTAAATGCCATTTGAAAGAAAAAGATTACCAGATGCTTTCAAGGACCAGGGCCCCTTGACTTTGAGAAAATTGAGTAACAAGTATTAAGATCTCCTTAAAATCTTGATTTTTATGAGGAAACTCCTCCAAACTGTCAAATTCCACAGCTGATTTTGAGCTGGTAATTATACCAGCAGGCAGCCAGTCTATGTAGACCTGTGACCCACTGCTACTGACCACTCTGCAACTACAGGCTGTAATCAGAAGAAAAAAAATTAATTAAAATGCACATGAAAGGAGAAAATGGAAGGAAAAGAAGGGAAAGCTGTTAATTAAAGTACCACCTTCTTTCATTAATCCAGTGTCCGTGCTAACAGAACTGCCAGCACAACCAGACCCTAGTAGCTGACAATTCCAGCTACATCTTCAAAACCAAAGATTAAACATCACAAAATAAAGCTTTAACTAAAGAATCTATCTAAATATCTATCAATTGCAACTTGCTTCTCTTAATCCTGCTCCACCAACCTTAGCTTCCTTTGAAAGTCAGCAAGTAACAGCAGGCAATAGCAACAGGTGAGATATAGCCATTGATGTCATATGCTGTCTGGATGAATGCATAAACAAATATTTCAAAACCCTGATATCAATTTAGATCCACTAAAATCTGTCTATTAAAAGCACTACAAACCCAGGTTTGTGTTCCCCCCACCCCCCCCCCCACCCCAAGAATATATCTCTTTAAAATCAGGCAATAGTTGACAACAGTTATTAACTCCTCTCCGCAAGGAACATTTTTTAAAAATTAAGATAAACTTAGCAGTGCTTACTAAATAAGATAATTATAGATATTTTAAAGACAACCAGAATAATACATTAAACTTTTCTTTACAAGCACAAATGCATTAGAATCAAGTTAGCTACCAAACTTTCTTGCTAGTGTGAGAAGAACGTATACATCTCATTTATACACAACAGGTTGGTTTTTTCATTTTTTTAATCTTTAAAATAACTATCCAGGAAAAAAAAAAAACTGAAAACAAACAACGGGGTATAACAATAAAGCAACAAGTACTATCAATTACAAATCGATTTATGGAACAGAACTATTCTGTTCCTCCAAGTGCCTCAGACTCTAGGGAGAGAATTTTAAGACTAGTTACATTTGTACAGTAATTCACAGCAGAGCTTAAAAAGGCTGAATGTAGTTAATCATCAAAGATTAGCCAAGTTGGCTTGCAAAATACTGGCTCTTCCTATCTTATGACATACATTAATCTAAAAAACTGAAACAATACAATTCGATTCTTTCAGTTATTAACAGTCCTCAATTTTGTCTGGCTTTGCCATGACATGCAGGCATCCACATTAAGCCTAAGATTTATGATTTAATAGAGAAGGAACAACCCCCCCACTTATCTAGTCTTGTTGTAAATTTATGCTCCATCTACATGGTGGTAATAATTCTATGCCTCATCAACCACAGATTTGTTTGGTTTTTTTTTAAAAAGTAACCATATATTTTACAAAACTATTTCTAAAGCTGTTTCTACAGTAACAGTAATTTTTAAATAGGGACCCAATTAAATTTATTTCTTTTGTGCTTTACATTATAAGCAGACCAAAAGTAATTACTAAAGCTAACAGTAATGATCCTTAGCATATTTTTTTTTCTTTTTGTCTTTGAAATACTGCTGTATTTCTTAGCATAAACTGTACAAGTATTTGAGTATAATTCTTATCAGAATGCATTTAAAAATCTGACCAGGTTTGTTATGTCACTCCCTTTTAAAAATTATTCACTTTTGGTAACTGTCTTTCCATAACGGTACTTGCCAGAAATAAACAGACTATTATTCCAGGATTCCTTTCAAAGTCCTTTTACTGTGATTCAATACTATTAATTTTATTTATATTGGGTTTAGTGTTCTCAGTCACGATAAAAGACTCTGTCAATATTAAATTACAGCTGGCTACTCTGTCAGCTTATTTGCAGTATCAATTCATGGTATTTCATCTATCTTAATTGCTATGTATTATTCTCTCCCAACACCAGCATTTCTAGATTAAAACAACAAAATCACTTTATTGAAATAACTAAGATCAGAAATATATTTTTAAATAAGGATTTCACTTGATTGCCATAATAGAAAGTGAACATCTTAAAGCTAGAATTACATTTTGAAAGAGTACCACCCCAGTTCTTATACACCACCATAAACCAGTATATTTTTTGTCCTGATTATGTACGAACAGTATCTTTGCTCTTGGAAAACAAGCTGTTAGCAGCAGATCATTATACTGTGGATGTGATAATCTATATGTACTAAAGTAGTGCAGTATATGAAAACAGAAACTGAGGAGAGCTTTACATTCTGCAAATTACTGGAAATAATCAGACTATCAATGAGTTTATGAATAATAAAATGCAAAAATCCAGTAATTCTGTGTTTAGGTGCAGTCATTGAAGGTCCTGACAGACATGGAAGAAGACTAAAATCAGACAAAGAGCTAAATCAGTTATTACCCCAGTTGTACAAAACCCTCTTCTGACAGATGCTGCTGCCCCTGCAACAGCAACATCTGATCAGATTAGAAATGAACTCCTGACCCTTCAGTTTACAGCCTGACATATCAGAATAAACCAAAATTGGCACTGGTTTACCTTAACTGCTGGGCTGAAACCTGTTGTTGTTCAGGAACTGATTGTGACTGGATCATATGCTCCTGTCTTGAGGCCAGGAAATTACTTTGTTGGGGCTGTAGTCAGGAACAGCTTCAGCTGTCCGACTTTTAACTCCTGGCCACATGTCTGTCAGAGCCTTAATGTGAAAGAAACATAAATGCACAGACAATCACAGTAAACGCTAGAAATATGAAGTGCCACAGGAGGTAAAATTAGTTGTCTACCAAATCTGGTACCCTATTTCCAGAGGTAGTTATTGTCAAACATTTAGACAGAAAGCACAGAGATACTATCTGTTAGATAAATGTGAATTATGAACAATTTTCATTTCATACTCTTTTACTATTGATTACCTAGGCAAGGTGGCTTAGATCCCTCTCAACACACTTTTAAACATTCATCATCTCATCAACAAAGCATGAGCGTTCTTTGACTTGGGCAGATTTGAATATGATAACAAAGGCTTTGGGGTTTTCTGGAAAAGAATATAAAATCCAAATTATCACCTGACACTAAATCTCTTCAACAAAACTTGAGCCAATGAAACATTGGGGAGATTGAGAATGAGATGAAACTTTGTTGAGAAAGTAGGGAGTATACACTGCAGTGCAAATGCTGTGTATGCAAGCAGAACTAAAAGCTAAATTACAAAAGTATGACTTCATAGTCAATTTTCTTTTCCTACCCTTTTACTTTTTGTGCATTAGGCATAATACAAGCTGTGACTAATACTCCTTTAACTTAAGAAAGATCGTTCAAAGTTTACTGCTGTGTACTTCACCACCCTCCTTTATCCAAGTACCTCTTAATTTCTATTTATTATTACTTTAGCTTTGCAAAGCGTTAGCTGTAGTATCTTAATTTATTGAGCTAACAGTAAGAAATAGAACTGAAACTGGAATTTTGGTAGGGTGAGAAACGTCTAAAGCTTTAAACCTCAGAAGTGTGCTTGCGATAAGAACATTGGGAAGAGTGAATATAGATTATGCTTACGCCCATATACTGAACCATAGCAACAGAGATTTTTCAAAGCTGGATGAATTTAGAGTAGTGGTCTGAAAAAGAAAGCACTAAAGAGTCAGATTTTGTAGAAAGTTTCAATAGTCTAAACAATTAATTCTCTATCTGATATCTCCAAGTCTATTAAATGCAGTTAGCAGGTGTGAACTAACTACTATAGCACATGCTTCCTTGTTGTGCTGGCTATTGTTCACTATGAACCTTATCTGTAGCTTATAAAAAGTAAGTGACTCCTACAGTAATTTATTAGTTTTCCAACCCCCTATATTATACAACTGTATTTATTTTTAAAATAAACAAAAAGTTTATATTTAATAGCAACATATTTGTCCCAGTTTATGGTAATGCCTACTCTTGATCTGAACAGCTCTGTTCTGAAAGAAACAACAGTAGGTAAAATGATCTAAAACCAGCTTCATTTGGAGAACTGTAGAATCATACTTTCAATCTATTGACATTCAACCAGTTTTAAATCACATCAATATATTAAAGAAACACAATCTGATTAGTGCAATATGCTCAAGTGAGTCACAATGAAAACAGACAGCATACATGCCCTAGTTTCCTTGAATGGACTAAGTATTAATTTATTTTTAAAGGAATATTGATTTTTTTTTTTCCTTCTAGAAAAGAGAAAAATAACCAAAACGGTAAAAAGTGGTAACATTCAGAAAATCTTATTTTCTCATTGCTGTCTTAGAGACGTGGGGTTTGTTTTGTCTTTTTTTTAAGAAAAAAATGGTTCTACTTGAAAGCAGCGTTATTTTCAGATGTCTCAGTAGAGCTGAGCTGATGACCTTCATATTGCTTTTGAAAATGGAGCACACGTGATAATTTTGGACTGATAGGGTGGTTTTAAACAGTGAACTTCTGAATTGTTTCTAATCTTTAAGCTTCAGCATCAGAGCACACTGTACAGTGAGTCATAACAGCATTCTAAAAATATATATTGAAATCCAACATACTAAATTTTTCACAGTAATACATCATTCATGTATGTTGAAACCTATTTACTTTCTATATAAATTGAAGCTCTTTTCCATATCAACAGAGCATTAATTATCAATCTCTGCTCAGATTTAATGTCTATTAAAATTATAGGATTCTGGGAAAGATCTTTATGCACTGATTTTATGATTTTTAGTGATATTATTCCCAGCTTCTCTAGGGGAGATCAGAATCAGGCTCTGTTTAGCAGTATGGCCAAAAGCCTTTTTCCTTTCTCAAAAGAGATGTCCAACTAAAAACACAGTTGCTCAATGTCACAAAGCCGTTATCATTTAGCTCTACAGTTCCTTAAGGACAAAGGAAGACACACATACAGTCCATACTAACACTGTAGAAGTGAGAGAAATCCAGTCACACTATATTTAATGTATTTGGTATTGCTTGAGGCAAAGGATAGCAATAAAAACACTATTATCTAAATAAATCATTTGTATGTATCTGTCACAGGATGATGGACAATAATGCATCAGAGATGTTCTAATACCAATGACAATGAATAAAGTGAAAGATTAATGAAATAATATACAAGAAAAATGTAACCTTCTCAAACTTTTAGCTGGCAATGTCCAAAAGACAGTGCAGCTGAACAAACCTGAAAATACATCAAGGTGAAAAAGATGCTTTTCTTTAGTACCTCATGAGTGTGTGGGAAAGCCCTGTCAGGTGAATTACTTTTCTGAGAGGTCCAACCAGCAATCAAAAGGCTAGTTATAAAACACCAAGTGGCAAAATCACGTTGCCTCAACAGAAGAGTATTTAATTTCTTCCATTTGACTTTCTCCAGTTTATCAGCTTTTTTTCAATATTGCAAAGGATCATACTAATGTGATGTCATGCCAAAGAATGAATAATGGCACAATGAAATTAAGAATTTTCACAAGTGATTTTAATGTCGCAAAGGAAGCCTCAACATCCCCCGCCAAAATCAACCAATTAGTTTTCAAATATTTAGCAATTTCACTCATTAGTAATGCATTTTCAAATGTAGATTAAAAGAAAGCTCACCTAACCTAACTTAACCTAACTCTAACCTAATGCTAAGGATTTTAACTGTACACATGTGACTTTGTCTCTCCTGCATTAAAATTCTAGGTGGAATCCTCAGCTTCTATTTTATCACTGCAGCTGGTAAATACAGGATAAGTTTGTCACATTTAGCTTCCTCACATTTTTCATGTTTTTATGCTTTATTAAATGAGTCAAGTACCTATCTAATTTTTTTAGCTTATTCAAGTGTGCAATCACCTTTGCAAAAAAATAATATATTCATGTTATTTTAAATAGTAGCTACATTTTCAATTATTTTCAAGACACTGAGACAATTTCAAAATGAGCATATTAAAGATGGGATTTTTAACTGCGACAAAAAAATAGACTGAAACCACATAAATACAATACATGACAACCAGTTCTCTAATATTTTTTGTGTCTTCATTCAATAAGCAGGTCATCACACAATTAAGTGAGATTTGCTGGATAATTATGCACATAGCTACATTAAATACATTCTTTAAAGAAAGGAAAGAAAGCTCACTCTAAATGGTTATTAATTGTTCACCAAGGACAAGAAGTTAGTTAATCCAACATTTCCTTTTCTTTAATGTTAATACACACACAACTTTTCATCAGATACAACAGCTTTTATTGCTCTTTTCCATTTTTCCTAAGTTATTTACTGAACTTTCAATACGAGTATTATAAAGATGTTGTAAAAACCTTCTACTAACAACATTACTTATTCCTTTAGAATAGTAAGGCAAACATAGTTAATGCTATTGGAATGACAACATTTTGGTTTTGCAAATATGAGAGTATTAAACCCTAGTTAAAAATGCAAAACTCTTATTTTCCATAACTGTCAGTCTTTCCAAATTCTTATTCTACTTATGTCATTCTTTTCACATTCTTTTCTTCTCAAACCCAGTTAACATCAAAATAATTCAGTTTTACAGGTTTACAGAATAGTTTGAGTTCCATTGGGCAGTACTAGTGAGAGTGGACCACTATCCATTCATATCTATGGCCATGTAAGAAACATGCACACTGTCCATGAACTTTGTGGACTTTTGCTGCCACTGTAGCAACTTGCAATTTCAGCACTCTAATTTGTAAAGTGCACGATGCAGTTTCACACTGTCTTGTCCTTCCTCACATCCTGAGTACTTTACCTCCAATATGAATTACTTCCTTCCCTGACAATCCTGCATCCCCCACTGCACTGCCCAGGCTCCCCAGTGCATTCTGAGCATCACTTTCCCCTGATAAGCCTTACTCTGTAGTCTCTTCCTTCTCCACATAACCTTAACTTAATGATGAGGATCTAAGGTCAGAAGAAGCAAAATTAATCTCTCCAGTCCTTACTTCTGTCGCCAAAACCATAGTTTCCTGGTAGCCATGAACAGAAAACTGCAAGGGAAAGCATTTTTCTGTAGTTATAACAGTCTACGGACATATAAACAAAGTTTGTTCTACTGCTTCTAGAGAAGAGAGTTTACAGTTCAGGTAGTCTTAAGATTGAACATCTGAACTGGAAAAAAACAGCTAAACTGCTAGATTCAAGTTTAGCTGGAGGGCAGTAACTCATGGCATATGTATTTCAGGGATCGATACAGTAACCAATATCCACCTTCATTACTAGCGATATGAGGAAACAGAAATTCCATGAAGTTCAACAAAATGTAGTGTTTAGTTCTATGCGCAAGGAGAAGCAAACCAATGCAGTAGTACAGGTTGGGAGTTGACAAGTTGGAAAGCAGCTTTGAAGAAAAGGCCCTGCAGGTTTGTTGGACCCAATACTGACCTTAAGCCAGCAATATACCCTTGCAGCAAAGAAACCCAGTGGCACCCTGAGCTGCATTAGAAACAGCCTCACCAGCATCTTGTCAATTTGTATAAACAACTGATGGGAGGAAATAAAGATGAACCCAGACTCTTTAGTTGCTTCCACTGAAAGGACAGGAGGCAAGGGGCACAAATGAAATAGAAAGTTCTATTTAAACAGAAGAAAAAAAAATATTTCCAGTGTAAGGGTGATAGAACACAGGAACTGGCTGCTCAGAGGTTTTGCAATCTTTGTAAGTGGATAGACTCAAAACCTGATATGAAGCTGTTTCAGCAAACCCTGTGATCCCAGAAAATTCTAATAATTTTGTAGCCCAAGTAAAATGCATCTGATGAACATATGTTAACTTAGGTTTTTTATGAGATTTATAGCAGACAAATTTTAACTAGAAAAAAATTTTTACATGTACATATCTGCCAAATTTCAAGCTCCTGCTCTTAAAATTGTGATTGAAATGGAAATGTGTCTTACTTAACAGCTGTATGGGGTTTTCCTCTCTTTAGAATGGCTGTAACAAAGTAAAGGAACTTTTCAAAATATACACTATAACCTGTATGTAACAGAAAGGAAATTCCACTCTAAGGTTCTAATTAAACTACTAATAATACACTCTTCGAGGATATACTTCTCAGTTATTTCTGATGGTAACTATTTTTAAGACACAGAAACAAAACATATAGCTTGATGGTTTGCATGAAGAACAACTAAAATTCTTTCAGATTGCCAAGTATCAAGAGCAAAGCTTCACCTAAATAAAAACAGTACTTAAGGGCATGATGAAAAACATTTTTAACTACTGCAGCTATGTCAAAAAACCCCTCTGTGCACACAGTCTTAGTGATATGCATTATGTAATTTGAGGAGATCATTTAACTGTAAGAGTTCAGTGAGAGACCTACAAGATTCCCAGTACACTCTCCACACACTGGAACTTTATACATTGGCATGTATTTGAATCAGGTCACTTACAGCTAACTTGAATAAAACGAGAAATGTGCTTGCATTAATATATTAGCTCCGGCAGGCTCATTAGTCCTGTTAAATAAACAAACCAAGTTGTAAGAATGTTTTTTAATCAATATTAACAGTCATTCGTAAAGGGGAAACATAGGCAACTGCAATTCAATTAGTCACATTAGACCTAAGAAGAAAGGTTGTATATACACTTCCTATTTTCTAATCAGTGTTGATAAATTTAAGACCAATTAGAGGTGGCAGGTGTTTTTGAAAATTATTTTTGGCCACAGTCAGAAAACCTATATGCAGCTAAAAGCAGTGTCTTTAAATAGGCAGTGCTGAGCAGTCTTGATGCAAGATATTGCTCAATTCACGGTTAAAAAAAAGAAACCTTTCTTTTACCCATCTAAAAGTTTAGTCATTAGTAGTTGTCTGAAAAGTAAAACTGAATGCTTTTCATTATCGTACCAAGCATAATTCCCTGAAAGCGTATAAATATAACCTGTTGTTTGAGAACAATAACTGCATGCGAAGTCTCTCCTATCATAACCAAATCCACACGAACTAAAACACAGACCTAAGCACTAAAGAACTTCAGATCTGACAGTGTTACTGTTAATGAGGCCTAACAAGACTCACACTACTCCTCTGTCTTCAGGGATTAAAACTTAATTGACAGATTTACATATCAAATTAAAGCATTTAAAGATTTTACTACAAGTGAATCAGTATTTTTGAAACAATAAACATAATTTTAGAATTTCATTGATGTTGAATTTTCAAGTCAAACTTAAGAACTAATTTCCCTGAAAGTATAAGGCTAATTAGTTTAATCTGTTGTTTAAGATGTCAACATTCCAATCTTACCGGTATTCATACTTCTCCCTGTGAATTCATCATATGTGAAAAATGTCCTCAATTAATGAGCTACCTCTGCACTTCAAATTTATCAGGTGTCTACTAATTGAAGACTGACCCTATGAGGATAATTACCATATTGGTTCTGAAAACAAGACACCGCAAATACATAAGCATCTGTACAGGAAGATGTATTAAACTTTCTTTTAAAAAAAGCAAAATATGCAACCTATATGCTAAAACCTACCAAATAACATGTAATTTTTAAGAAGTAGTGAGCAATATAGTTATGAACTCAATTTTTAAAAGCCTGTTCATCACAAATCACAGCTAGCTGATCTCTTAACATTTCTTTCGGTTATACAGAAAAAGGAAAAGAATGTATCAGTTACCTTCCCCCAGTGCAACCTGCCTTGTCCTCACAGCTATGCTCCTAGTATTGGCTAACACTCTTTCCCATTCCAGTTCTGCATTGAAGTTTTTTTAGAAGTAGTATATGTTGGTTAAAGTCATCTTTCACTGAGGTCCATAAAGAAACAGAGTAATGGATTATGGCAATTATGATGTGGAACAAAACTGAAATTTCTGATTCCTAGATTTTTACACTGAATACATAAAACATCAGCAACCAAGTCCCTACATACCCACTACCTTCAAGATGCTTCCATTATTTTGTTCTATATTACAAAAATACAACTGCAGTATTTCTAGAATAAGCTGTTTAGTCTTTCATGTGTCAAGAAACTGTGCATGCAGCTGCGCTGTCACATTTTCTTTCAGCACACAGCCTACAGACATCCAACGTCATCCTAATGGTAACTAGCGCAAGTGGGAGTTGAGCAGCTCTAGGAGAAACAATAATTATGTTTATCTCTGCTCAGGACTCGCTTCCCGCTTTTGAAACCCTGCTTCCTGTTTGTGCACACAAAGCACTAATCTTTTCCCACCACCTGCACGGCAATTCTGCTGCTCCTCAATAGGATTCCCACAGTGTGCAAGAGCCTTATCACCATATCAACAACAATCATGCAGCAGGTCTAAACAGACTCAACTTTTGACATACCTTCCTCTTGGCCATTTACAAATGGTGAATATGGTAAGCTACACAAGGGTATTTTAAAAGAAAGGACTGTTTAATCCTAATGACAAGGATACAATACGACAGTTGAAAAAAAATCTCAATACAAAGAGTCTGTGCCATCTAACTTAAAAGTCAGACATTCTAATATATTCAAAATATATATAAGTGCAGAAAAACAGACAGCAAATGACAGCCTCCTCTAATACGTTTTGATTTATTTTATTTTAGGTCACTGCAAGGTCCTTTGTTCCAGTTTCCTGCTTAGATTTCCCCCTTTTCCTGCGCCAAGGCAAGCAGTTACAATGATCAGAAATAAACTTCAGAAGCAGATGTTACCACATAGTCACAGTGATTGTGTCCTTTCCTGACTATATGCAGTTAAGCCCTACTGGAATTAATCTTAGGTAATCATAAAGCAAAAGGAAAAAAGCAACCATAAAGAAATGTCATAAATATTGCCATTAACTCTCACATCTACGGATTTAGTCAATAATCTCTAACCTTTTTTTTTAATAATTATATGTTGCAAAAATTATTTTAATACAATGTTAAATTTGTGACTTCTTAGGGAAAAAAAGAAAAGCTGGGCTTCTCAGAATTTCTGGAACAGCCTGCGCTGAATTTTAACTATGACTCCCACTAACAAATGTACAATTTTCCTGCCTCTATCCCCATTCCCTTTTATCTCCTAATGTCTACCAACAGAAACTGAAATACAGGGCACTGCAGTATCCATGCGGAGCTGCAAAACATATAAATTCGGGCTTCCAATTTCAGATTGTGCTCCTTATGGGCCTAATTGTTCCGCTGCATCTGTAAAATCTAAATATATTTTAACTTTCATGAGGCCCACCTGAAATCAAAAATACCCTCCGATGAGTATTGCTTCTGTTAGATGTGTTTGTATAATTACCCCTTCTCTTTTCCCCCCTCCCTGCCCCAAAAGTGATATATGGTAGAAATTTTCAGTTTAATGTGTGTTTGGCATATTGTATTTTTCAGAAACAGTTACAGTTGGAATGGGAGAGAAAAATATTTGCGTGCATGCTATACTGTGTTTCAGAAGGAATGTTCTGGTGGAAGGGGGCAATTGCTCCTTTTCAGACACAGAACGGTCTGCACTTGAAATGATTGTACTGAAAAGCAAAACAAGCAAAAAAATCCACCCTATAATCGCACAGAGAATAAGGAGGAAGGTTCATTTTCTACTTGTTCTTGTAACGTGTTTCTGCTCTCAGGTCTACTTTACCTCTATTTAAACTATTAAATCTACTGTAACTACTAAAACTTATTATTTTCCATTCTTGAAAAAATAATTAAAAAAAAAAGAATATTTAACACTAAAAATCCAGAGTGTTCTGTTGCGAGGGTGGGGGCAGGGTGGGGATGGAGAGGGAGGAAGAAGTAGAGGGTGCTATATAGCATTCTGTCGCTCTGAGAATAAAGTACTTCCCAGCAGACAGGTAGTGAGGAACAGCTAGGCTCGGACTGGGTCAGTAACTCATTAAGTTCCATGGGGAACACACCTCCTTTCTCCTGCCCATACCAGGTGCTTTCACTGCCTCTTTTACATCAGCACAAGTATACTCATAGCCACAAAATGAATCAGATAAGCTCAGTGATCTGCTTGAAAACTAATCCTCCTAACTCCCTTAAAAAAAAAAAAAAAAAAATCAATCATATTTGAATGGATGAGTGAGCTGATGGGACCTACTGCAAAGCCAGACAGATGCTATTGCTGGTGCAAAGAAAGGACTGAAATGTATGACTTGCGGCAAGACTACCTTTTTCACAGTGACATCTAAATTAATGTCAAAGGGCCATGAAACCACAAGGCTAAGCCTCTGGGGAAAAAAAAAATTGGTTTCATTTCTTTAATTTAGGTGTTCTTTGTGTTTCTCTCTACAAAAGCAAGAAGTATTAATTACTATTCTAACCAGCCCCACTTAAACTTGCTCATTGTCTCACCTACCTGAAAGAGAAGAAAGCAAAAAAGATCATTCATTATCTTATTTCTTCTTAGAGTGGACTGAATCTCATCCATACTATATCATTACAAATCTTATTTGCAAATATAAAACATAACTGTTCAAGAAGGCTCCTGCAAAAGCACAGACAGAGAACTCTGCGGCTATATTCCAGTGATGTACTAGGAATATGTCACTTCAACAGAGTATGCTTGAGTCTGACTTTTAACAGCAGGTGGAATATTAGCCTTTCGGAACTGCAGAAAATAGTAATAAATTCTAAGTTACTGTGCATGTTCAATATAGCACTTTGCCTGATTTGTAGGGAAATTATATTATTAGAGATAACTGTAAGCATTTGCAGATTGTCTTCAATAGCTTTAAGATATTCTGATACCATAAAGTGCAATTTAGGAATATTGCAAAGTAGATAAAGACAATTTTTGTAAAATACGCTGAATAAGAAATAAGTATAAAGACTGGACTATTGATAAGAAGTAGGAAGATAAAAATATAATGTCTTAATAGTTAAAAGCTACAGTAGCATTTACACTCAAAGAGAATTATTTGAGAATTTTTACAGGAAAGTATATTCAGTTACATTTTTGCATAGTGAAATAATTAATACCAGAAAACCCCACAGAGTCCTCTGGTTCCTTTGAAACACAGTGCAAGAATTACCATGGAAACAACAAGCAGAAAACTGTGATAAAACCTAGGAGAAAGGCCACTGCATCCCAGCAATAAAGGAAAAATACTGTCAAAGATCTTCAGTAACTAATTAATATCCTCAGTGTTTCAAATATTTACTCACACAAGTACATGTTATTCAAATGAATCCTCCCATTACGTTGAATGTGACTCAATCTGGGAAAAAAAAAAAGTTGTGCAATCTGCCAAAAACTGTCCTGGAATCTCATGTTCACCATATATCTGTTTCTATTTATAGCATTTTGTTTTTCATAATGTGTATCCACTTCAGAGTCACAGAATGGTTAAGGTTAGAATGGACCTCTAGAGATCACTTAGTCCAACCCTCTGCTCAAGCAGGATCAGCTACAGCCAGTTTCAGTACCTTTTTTAAAAAAAATGAGGCCTTTTGTTAGTTTCAGAAAGAGCAACTTGGTTATTTAAAAGGTGAAATCTTCAAAAAAAGCCCATCACTTTCACAATAAAAGGACTAATTTTATTATAAATTGCATATGCCATTTATATACACAGCATCCTAAAAAATTAAAAAACTGGGAGAAAAAAAAGCCAAAATATGAAAATGACTTACATTTTTAGTAAGACTTTTTATTTACTCCTGCAAAGGTATTTTCAGACTCCCCAAATTAGTTTTCTGTAATGTAAAAATGCACTTGCCACTTTTAAAATGAACTTATAAGCTGAAAACTGTACATTGATACTATATTAAAAATAAAACAGAAATCTAACTCTTTTTTTTCTTGCTTTTTGTTTTCTGGTCTTCTAGGCAAATGAATACTGTGGATTAATCTAATTCAGATATCAAGGCTGCATTTATATTTTAGTATTTTTCTGTTAACCTCTGCAGGATGTTTTCCACTTAATGTGTACAACCAAAATAATTCCAAAAGCCACCTCTTTTTGTTTAGCTTTCATTCTCCACCTTTGCTACACTTACATACATTCAAATGCTGCCTTTACTTGAATTTTTTTATTCTATTCAGTCCTTTCCCAAGCTTCTCTGCTTCACTTGAATTCTTCTGTGGTGGTTTCCTTCCTTCTCTTTACTGTACCAAATTAAATACTTTCACTATTTAATTTGTTTTGCATTACCATCCTGGCTTTTTAGTCCCAGTAGTGAACACTCACTCATTTGTTTATCCCATAACCATCTGTATATTCCAATTTTGTCCTTTTATGCTTTCAAAAAAACTTAGTAAAAAGACAAAATTAACAACATACATTTAATATGTGTGCATTACTGCAATCTTACTACCTGATGTGTCCTTTTGTGACATCTGTAATTTTTCTTTTATGCATAAACACCTGCCTAAAAAAATCTCATCTCTTACGCCCTCTTCCCACTTACTCCACGATCAGTCACCTGCATTTTGTTTACAATTTAAACTAAGAATTCACTGCAGCCAATTTTATCATAACTGTCTTTGGAATGTCCTGCTTTAGTTGGGACTTAAGGCACCATCAAAACATGAATGAGCAATACAAGATATTTTCTTAGCACAGGGCAATGAATTGCATCCTTGCTTTAGAGCCTCTTCTTACTGATTTGTGTCAACAAACCACCAAACCACCATCATTTCTCCACTTAGAGTAAATCGTAAAGGGTGTTTGAATGGATAAGCACAGCTAAAGGCATAATCCAAAACAGAACTCTTCTAATGAGTTCACTGGACTCTGTATTAAACAGTACATCTAACTACAGACTGTTAATCGCTACACGCAATAACAAAACCAGATAATAAAACCCACAACTGTCCTAAAAGATTAAGTTTAAATTAATGACTCTTAATTTAACTCATTACTAAAATGATTTTTGTGTACTTGCCCTGAAAGTGGTTGTGCTACACCTTCATATGATATGTTCCCACTGTGAAGCAACTCATTTAACCCTTGCAGATTCTTCAATAACCAAGTCAATTACAGTCAGAGCAAATATGATTGAAAACAAAAATAAAACCAGCTAATATATCAGGATAATCTTCCCTTTTACAGGCAACTGTACATTTTTCTCATTTTTTTAGTTTTAAAAAAATCCAAACATCTTGTCCAAGAGATTCAATAAAACAGTCCATTAGTAAAAACTAGAAAATAACAGTGTAAGTTCTGAGAATACTACTGAATAATCGTATTTATTAGAGACCCTCTCACACAGACACATGCATACACATACATACATAATACACACACAAAATAACATTTTTCTTTCTTCAAAGTTAAACGAAGAGATTTTTCCTATTAAAAGGTCTGCCAGTTTTGGAAGGAGGAAAAATCACTCAAAATCATTGTTTAAATATGGTATCAACAAGGTCAGATGAAAAACTGAGATCAGCTAATGATCTTAAAGCTGAACATAAATGAAACTTCTTCATTAAGTGGAAAGAGTAAAATTTATATAAAATAATAAAAATTTACGTAAAAGAAACACAAAGTCATCCAATCTTCCTTTCATTCTACACTTTGCCATCAATAAAGAAAAGTTTTACCTGTAGGAAACTTTGACTATGGCTGTGATCATAGATTCTTCCTATACCAACTTAAACTGAAAGATGTCTTCAATAAAAAAATAAGCTAGTATAACATCTCAACTTAAATTCTAAACTATAGTACAAAGATGCATTATTTTGCATGCACAGATACATCTGTTTACTCTGAATAAACATAATAGAAAACCCCAAATGTCTAATACCTGTATGCTAAAGACCTACCAAAGACAGTTTGTACTACCCAGATAAAAAGTAGTTGCTATGCAAGGATTTGAAATTAAAACACATGAAGACTTTACAGGAAACAGGAATGGAATACCACAACCAGCCTGATGCAGGGCCAAGTAAAGCAATAAATCAGACTTAGATCAAACCATGCTCTAGAGAGTTTTAATTTATACCATAAACAGAAACAAACAGAACAAAGTTTAACATAATTTGGCTTATGCCAAGCACTTTAAGAAAGCTACAAGCATATATCTCATTTTAAAATAGTTTCATAAAACATGAAACACCATATTAAATAACAATACATAAAAGCCACTCTAGTTTGTTTTTTTTATAAATTAAAACAATATAGCCTAGCTAAGTTCAATTAAAAATTATTTTCAAGATTATAATCAAAACTGTAGGAAAAAAGTGGGGTTTGGCACAGTTACAGTGGAAAACGTGAATCCATGTTATTTCATTTTGCAAACTAATTCTCAGCCTCACTATCTTCTACCATTTAATTTTATAACAAAAAATTTCGATAATTCTGTTTTTATAAAAGGAGCATTCAGGACAAGGCAAGCAAACATGGAACTCAGAAAAAATTCCACTGAAAGCATTTCTCCAGGTCTTTTATGGTCTTAAGGCAGCTTTTAAAATTATTTAACTTATCTTGCTGAAAATGTAATGCCAACTGTGGTATCTGAAAGAAAACCATTAACAAATATGCAGATGTTTTAGAGAAAATTCCTCTGAGTACTGTCTTAGATGAGATTTTCCTCCCAAATAGTTACTAATACATACTGTAGCCAGGAAGACAAAATGCAGACAGGTGGTAATATTAAGGTCAGTCAATCCTGAGTGATAAGAGTTCCAAGTGTGCAACAACCTATACACTTCCCTGTTACAACCTATAAACTACAGTGTTAAGGCACAGACTGAAATACACATAATTAACCTTTAGTGGTTATTTAAAATACTGCTGACAATATAGCCATTTAAAAAATAATATTGTAATCATACAGCAATATGGACAAACTGTTTTAATATTATGACTCTCATTAATGTCCCTAAAGTCAATTCTAGTGTTTTTCACTACACAGAATCATAGAATGTCCTAAACTGGAAGGAACCCACAAGGATCATGGAGTCCAACTCCTGCTCCTGCACAGGACAACTCCTCCATTCACACCATGTGTCTGAGGGCTTTGTCCAAATGCTCCCTGAATATTGTCAGACTTGGTGCCATGACTACTTCCCAGAGAAGCCTGTTTCAGTGTTCCACCACCCTCTAGGTTAAGAACTTTTTAATATCCAATTTAAACCTCCCCTGTTTCCTGCCATTCCCTTGGGTCCTATCATTGATCACAAGAAAGAAGACATCAGCACCTGCTTCTCCTCCTCCCCTTGTAAGGAAACTGTAAACTGGGCTGAGGTTTCTCCTCAGTGTCCTATTCTCCAGGATGAACTGACCAAGTCACTACTCTAGCCACTCTTCATACAGCTCCCCCTCTATAACCTACATCTACTTTGTAGCCCTCCTTTGTACGCTTCCCAGCAGCTTTATCCTCTTTATATACTGTAGTGCACAAAACTGCACACAGTACTCAACGTAGGGCTGCATGAGTGCAGAGTAGAGATGGACAATCACGCCTGCTGACCAGCTAGCAATGTAGGGGTTGATGCCCTAGGACACGGTTGGCCCTCTTGGCTGCCAGGGCACACTATTGGCGCAATTTGTTTTATTTTCACACTGAATTTTGTTTACAGGAAAACAATATCATCTATTGTAAATCACAGTTTCTCACTCACAAGCATTTTATTACAAAACACAGAGGAATGTTTTCTATTACATGGCGAAGAAAAACACAAGTATAAATAAGCTGTCTAAAATCTTCTAGTTAAAAGGCCTGTATAATACTTCAGTTAGAGGTCTCTGCTTAATTTCAGTGACAGTAAAATGTCTTTAAATTACAGCAGCAGCTTACCATATACACCAGCTCTACTACCCCACTGTGATTTTCTTCTGCTAGTTGCCTCAGCATCCTTCTTGCGGTGAGGGGCCCAGAACTGAACACAGTATTTGAGGTGCGGTCTCACCAGTGCCGAGTACAGAGGGATAGTAGTAGCTTTCTCAGTATTGTTGAGACTATTCTAGATTTCCTGCCACATAACTAGTCACAGGAAATTACAAACCCAAGATACTTAGGTAGTTTAGTGCTTTAGTATCTCAAATCAAAATGTAGAATGTAAGTATAGAAATTGACCGAAGGCAATATGTCAGAGAGGCAAATCATCATCTCGGGAGGGCATTAACTCATTTAAGACTTGTCAATAATGACAAGCTTTCCCTTGTAACACAATTTTGCAACAGGACAACAAACAAATTAACAATAAGGAAAATGTGAACACAGAAACTTAAGGAATTCCTTAATACTCAACATGTGCACATATTGGATATCATATGCTTTTCTGTAAGAATGGATGCAGCATGCCAAAGCGTCCTGTTGTAGAACACAAATATTCCTAAATTTGCTATATAGACAAAGAATAAGTTACTAGCAAGTGGAAAAAAATGTTTGTAAAGTTCAGACACATGTCTGCTACTAATGATGAGAGTGAACCATGGATTTACAACAATAATACCTGATGCTTGTATGCCTTTTGTCCTCAAGAGGTGGTAAAGAAAATCAATGAACTGTTTTATCTTTAGAAAGAGTGGGATTACATGGAATTTGGTTAGTCGAGTATAGACCTACTTAAACTGCAAAGTGGGACGGAAGGAAACATGCAGAAATTAAAACAAGCAGGTAGGCAATGACATTTGGAGTCTTTAACTGTAAGAGCTACTGGAGTAACAGCTGTGGAACACAGACACTCCTCATGAGCTACTGGGAAGTAACTGAGTTTTTCAGAACCTGGCACTACTGTATTTTAGCTGCTTACATCCTTTAAGTACTGAAGTAGAAAGATAGCCTGTGTTTCAATATTTTCCTGACAAATGATAAATAATGTTAAAAAAGGAAACCACATCTTAATATTAACAAGCAAATGTGTAAACAATAGTGAAAATGAAGCAAAAGATAAGAAAATTGGGCTATAGTAAGCTCCTAGATCTTGAGCTTTTCCTGGACTTCTTCCCAGGATGATATTACACACAAAAATAAAATATAAGTAAAATAACCTAAAAGCTTTCTTTGTAATCTGTCCAGAGTCTTCTGACTTAAACACATTTCAGTGCCTTTATCAGGAAGAAAACTAGTAATGATCTGTAAACCAGCCATTTCTTGTTGGAAACAAGAATGTGATGTTTGTTCATCAGTCACTAAAGAATAAAAGAAATACGTCCAGATCAACATTTAGGTTTCAGGATAGAAGAAACATTAAACATCATAATTCCTAACTCCATATAATTTAATACCCTTTTACAGTATCTCTCATTCGGTGTTCTTATAACACAATACATTAGAAATGTCAGCAAGTTCTATGCAGCTTTCCAGACTTAAATGTGAATACTGGCAGTAAGGGAAGAAAATATTTCCAGAGAATAATGCCTTAGCTTACAGAATGCACCTACAACACCACACCCCCATGCAGTCATATGTCTTGCCTTCTTCACCTTTTACACCTACTATAGGTATAGAAGAATATAATACAATATACTATACTATGATACAGGAGATATTCTAAAACTCAGTAACAATCCTCCATAATCTATATTTCAAAACCAGCCAGGAGGGAATATTCTAAAAAATATTGCAGTTATTTGGGCTCATCATCAGAGGCATTTCTACACAAAAAAAGAAAACAAGGCTATGTAAAACTAGCCAACATTAAAAAAAATGCATTTAATAGGATATTGTGAAAGGTTCATACATGAACAATCAGGACATTCAAAAAAAAGCAAGGGTTAGGTATTAATGAGCGATGATCTTAAAGGACTTTTCCAACTGAAATGATTCTGTGATTTAATTTTGTAGAACTGAAGAATGTTGTGACAGCTATTTTTCCTTAGTACTGACCAGCCTCTTTTGCCCTGATCACATCCTAGTGGATTACACTTCTGAAGCCATAAAGAAACCAAAACGAAACTGTCATCCTCTTTTTTATAAGAAGAAAGATTCAAATTCCTTGAACAGAACTTTATGAAAAGGCATAAGATACTGTTTATGCAACACCAATGCAATCAGGACAACAGAAAAAATTCATTCTGACAAATTACTCTGAAAAAGTTGGGTTTTCTTTCAGAAGTGCTTAGGTAAGTTTCCCAAAACTTGGAGAAAAAAAACCCCACTACTTGAGATAGAAATCCTTGAAAGGATCCTTAGTAGCACTGAATAAGATAAATCAATTATTACTTAAGGCCTAGTGGAGCCTGGTTGAGAATTTAAGACTATCTATAAGTATAATTTTAATAAACAATATATAGGATTTTCACATGGCACTTAACTATGCAAATTAATGCTGCCAGAAAATTAGCAAATGTATTTCTAAGAAGCAAATAATCACAGGAACTCTAGTAGAAAGGCTACACTCCTCAAGACTCCAAAGGTACCAGGCAGGAAAGGAAGCACTCCAAAGATACAGACTGTAGGGAAAAAACAAGATGGCAATGGAAAAGAAATATTTTTATGATCCACAGGATTTAATACCACCACCCTCTTGAGCTACTGGGAGCAAAGAACACTTTAACACTCCTTTGTTCAATAATTAAAAAAATTAAAAAAAACCCAACACATTAGCAGACTGCACTGTCCTGTAATCAAAGGACTTTCTTAATAGCCTAGAAATGATACATTATATTTTACTTATACTTACATTTGAGGGAAGTATCTTTCAGATTTACTTTGAGAAGGGTTAAGAACACACACTTTTTTACTACCATGCTAGTGGCAGAGTGGGTAAACAGAGGAATAGAACTCCATGCAAAGAGAAGTTGTTTCCAGCATTTTGATTCCTTCAGAGCAAAAGATCATTTTATCTACATTCTGTGTCTCTAGACAGAATTACAGTGAAGATATACATTATAAGATCATACCTCCATAGTTCAGCTCCTGACACAAATATTGAATGCTGAAAATTGTCTAACACATCAGGTGAAAAGGTAACAATAATTGTGCCTTTTTCAGATCACACACACTTCAGAAATACTCAGTATGTCACATTCACAGAGACAATTAAGAGGTAAAACAGGGAAGGACAACCAGTGTACCTCATAACATATAATTTTTTTTCTAGTTTACTGAGAAAATTTATCATAATAGCTAACAATACCACTTTCAGAAAACTAGATTAAAATCTGAACTCTCAATCAACACAATTCCCAAGAAAGTGGTATGTCATAAATATAGCCTAAGAAGAGGAAGACTGCCTTATTAAAATTAAGGGGCGTTCGAGAGTCTTAAGTCTAGGCTGGCTAATCTCACTTTCTACAGCCTCCTTCAAAGCTGCTTATGACAGTAAGAACCAAACTATACAAACATTGATGAGATCTGGAACACTAAAGACCTTAGGTTTAATACAGACTTGTTCAACATTACAATTTATACGCTCCTCAAAAAAACCTAAACAATAAACAACAACAGGAAATTCCCCTAAAAAAACCCCAAATCAACAACGACCAACAATGTGGCTTTCACAACTTAAGCATTCCACTACCCATAGAAACAGCTATATGATTTAAGGAGAAAAATCTCTCTCTAGCATACGTACCTTTCTTAAACAAGGCCACGGAATAAGGACATATTTAACTACATATACAAAGTCCGACAGAAAAAAAAAAACACACCAAGATTAATGTTATAGCTGGGAATCAAAGCGGGAGAGGAGAGACAGACTGTTATAGAACATGTTCTAACCTGTCACAGTAAGACAAGGCTCAAAATCTATAACTTCACTCAGGAAGAGTGAACCTGTACATAAATACAGATGTTTCCTTACCCTTGGTCAGAAAACGTTGGTGTGCACCAGCTCAAAACACTTTGTCTGTGATGGAATTTTTAGTTAACAACAGCACCACCATACTTTAGCACCCATCCTATTAACTAGACCTGGCTCACTGTGATTTTCACTCATTCCCAGAGATCAAGTCGGTGCTGAAATGAACCCATTTTTTGTCTGTAGAAGATGTGAAAGCAAAAATAGACATCCTCACAGCCTTTCAGAACATGATCTGAGGAATTGCTCTGAACACTGGTAGCATGGTATGCAGCTGTGCATCACCTCAGAAGTGAATTATTTTGAAGGTGATTGTATAAGATTTTCTTAATTTGTTGAACAAAAAGTTTCAGGTACTGTTTTTTATGTTGGACCTCACATACCTAACCTATTTGTTCTTCAGGAGGGAAAGGTAAAACAGTCTCTAATAGAATTCATAAAACGAAGGCCATAGTCTCAACTAATGAGCTGCTCTTGGTCAGCAAGATCACCTGGCAAGGACCAGATTTCCGCATATGGTAGTTCAACAACCAAAACAAAATGTCACATTCAAATCGAGTTTCCTTTCTCATGTTTGGAATGCCATCTGGTGTGAAACAGAAGACTTCTAAAAGTCAGGCTATTAAAAAAAAAATCAAAATAGTCCTGCTTAACAATGAACTTAAAGGTACTGAAAACCTGCTTTTTCCCAATATGGCTTTTAAACTATTACCACTATGTTCCTATTCATTACCTTTTCTTCTCCTCTTAGGACTATGGTAATTCTATAGTGTCACAGGCATTTGTTTCTATTACTTCTAAAGCCTGAACACATCCTTTGGATATAAAAAATGAAACTGGCAATCTTTGTTGGCATGAACAATGCACTGGTTATCTGCTATACCTGGACAGATACTAGAAGATGCCATGAATTTAAGATGGTACAGCAGTAAAAAACTGAAAATTATAGGAAAAAATCAAATAATTCTTTTAAGCATCAAAAGAAAAACAACTACCAAAATTTCTTCCTAAATGAAACTCATAGATACCTCATTCCCTTCCAGAAACCAATTACAATTTTCCCAAGTCATACAACTATGAGGTATCTACATAAAACACTTGGGCACATTTCCTCTCAGCATTAACAGGCCATCTCCTACCATTGTGGTAACAGCGTTTATTACACCGATTCCAGTTACTAATTCTGGTTAATTGCTACCTGTTTTCAGAACCAGAACCTCAATTCAGAAAAAAATCTACCATGCTATGTGCTGTAGAAACATATGAAGAGATCGTCTGCTTTCACTATAAAATACTAGCAATGCTCAAAAGACCAATATTTGTAGATAAGGAAAAGTAAAAGCATTAAAAGTTTTTTTGCATGTAGATATCACTAAGAATGCATGCGCACAAAAAGAACAAGATCCAAACAAACCCACGAACTCATACCTGGATGGCAGATTAGAAATACTAGTAACAGCTCTAACTTTGAGATTAAATAGTGGTGCTGGAATTTAAATGTATTTTTTTAGGTATATTTCCTCTATGCTTACACACACATACGCTAAAAAACCCACTGTCCAGCTATAGCTACTATGAATGTTACTCAAGAGTTCACTCAGTTTTTCATCCAGGAAAGGTTTCATCCTAGTTCATCAGCACAGTCTAATATGGCAATAAACTATTACAGACTTTGCAGACATATGAGAACTCATCTGAACCGATAAGAAATAATAGAGCAAGAAATTCAAGACATACAGCCAAGTATTTGTCTATACTGACAAGTTTAACTTCCCTGTACTCTCTTTCATTTTCCATTTAGAATTTTCCACTATTTTACTTTCAACACGCTGTTATACAACTTCCTTCAGAGACACACATTTTGGGAAGATATCTGATTCTGTAATTTTTGAAGTATTAGAAGCAACAGACTTTAGACATATGAATTAAGAAAAATATTTCAACATGCTGTATTTTTGGCTTAATATTCTTTGTACTTCAGATGAACTATATTGACTAATGGTCTGGAGCAGACCAACGGAAATGATTATCCCTCTCTATTTGGCAGCTCTTAGACTGCTTCTAGAGTACTAGGTCCAAATTTGGGCCCTCCAGTACAAACAAGATGGTGATAAAGTGAAGAAAGTTCAGAGGAGTGCCACCAAGATAGTCAGGGGTATGAAGTACCTGTCCTTACAAAGGAAAGCTGAGGGAATTGGCCTCTTTCATCAGCCTGGAGAACGGGCAGCTCCTAAATAACTAGGGAGATAATGACTAGTAAGGTCACCATGAAGACTGACTTATACTTTTTTCAGTGGTGTATGATGGGTGGACAACAGACCATGAACGAGACATTGAAATTAAACATAATGAAAAGCTTTTTCATGGTGAGGACAGTCTTGTAGTAGAATAGGCTGCAGATACACTGTGCAATAAGATAAAGCCATCAGCAATCTGGTCTGTCTGCAGAGCCAACCCTGAAGGAATTTGGACTAGAGATCTTCTGATATCCCTCCCAAACTGAATTACTCTAACATGGTTTTCTTTATTTTCTGTTTTTAATTTTGTCCTTTAATGGATTTAATTTTTGTTGTGCAATCATCCTGTATTTTCTAATGGAAATTTAATGTACACTAGCAGTCTTTCTTGACATATTTTGCTACAATCTCTCCCTCATCTCCAGTGCAAAGTTTCACTCACAGTGTCTCACTACAAACATGATCTGTGAATGTGACACTGATTATTATTAGGAACTCAGGCTATCAATTTCCTTTTTCAGCTGTGCAAACATAAGTGTTGAAAATTATCCAGGAGTAATTTTCAATGTTTTGACATCTCCCAGTTCTTTTAGATGAGCACTGCTAAGAACAACATATGGAACAATACAAAGGTATTTGATTAGATGACAAAGATAAAACTCAGTATAAACAAGTGCAAAGTAATATATGGAATCTGAACTACTTTTAAGGCAGCTATAGATTATAAATAAATTGTAACTTTTCTGGAAAGAATACCTAGTTGTCAAGGGTCAATGAAGCATTTCCTTAGTATGGAAATACAGTTTACAGTTTAAAGAAACGTTGGTATCACAGGTGTATGTTAGAAAAAACAGAACATTCTAAACTATGTTACTGCCTAAAGTTTTATTTTGGCAACTCCATCTTATACAGACAATAAAAGAAAAGGCAAAGATAAGAAAAAATAACCAAAAATCTAGAAAGCAGAGTTTTAAAAAACTACAGATATACTTAAATAATATCAATCCAAAAAAAATTTTAATTAGCATGTAGTAGACACATCATAAAACACTAAAAAAGACAAAAAAGTCAGTATAGTTTTATGAACATATACATAAAAGCAAAATAACAATAATTATCTTGCTATATTTAAAGAAATTATATATATTTAAAAAGGTCATTATACCAGCTGTACTGACCCTTCTGCACAAAGGAGATTAACAAAGAAAACCTTTGTTTTACAAGCTGTATGGAATAACCTAGGCACATTTCTATATGTTCCTTCAGTACTAAGGAAGCAAATCTTTTAATCTAAGTTTACCCTGATATAATGCAGTACTATGTTTTCTATATTGCCTCTTTGGTAGTTTTAGTAGAATTTCCAGTCAACAGAATTACCATAAAGTTGAGGTCATAAAAAGAAATACAATACTTGGAGGAATCATAGAATCATAAAATCGCTAGGTTGGAAAGGACCCACTGGATCACTGAGTCCAACCATTCCTATCCAACACTAAACCATGCCCCTCAGCACCTCATCCACCCGTGCCTTAAACACCTCCAGGGAAGGTGAATCAACCACTCCCCTAGGCAGCCTGTTCCAGTGCCCAATGACCCTTTCCGTGAAGAATTTTTTCCTGATGTCAAGCCTGAACCTCCCCGGTGCAGCTTGAGGCCATTCCCTCTTGTCCTGTCCCCTGTCACCAGGGAGAAGAGGCCAGCACCCTCCTCTCCACAACCTGCCCTCAGGTAGTTGTAGAGAGCAATGAGGTCTCCCCTCAGCCTCCTCTTCTCCAGGCTAAACAACCCCAGCTCTCTCAGCCACTTCTCATAAGGCCTGTTCTCCAGCCCCTTCACCTGCTTCGTTGCTCTTCTCTGGACTCACTCTAGAACCTCAACATCCTTCTTGTGGTGAGGGGCCCAGAACTGAACACAGCATTCAAGGAGCGGTCTCACCAGTGTCGAGTACAGAGGAAGAATAACCTGCTGGTCACGCCGTTTCTGATACAAGCCAAGATGCCATTGGCCTTCTTGGCCACCTGGGCACACTGCTGGCTCACATCCAGTCAGCCATCAACCAGCACCTCCAAGTCCTTCCCTCCCCTCCTGGCAGCTTTCTAGCCAGACTTCTCCTAGTCTGTAGCACTGCACAGGGTTGTTGTGCCTCAGGTGAAAGACTCTGCCTTTGGTTTTGTTAAACCTCAGGCCACTGATCTCAGCCCAGCAGGATTCTGGGAATGACTGCAAGGTGACTCTTAGATACTATGAGTAAAATTGTTACATTTAAACAGCATCTGCACTGTAGTAGTAACAAAGTAAGAATTGTATCAGACATACTAAAACATGTTTCTGACTACAGACTTTTATACCACATAATAGCAATGCACTGGTCACAAATTAGATGACAGATTTATATCACAAAATAAATAATACAAAGAATATAGCATACATTTCTGAATACATATTCTAAATTATTTTCTAATAAGCTACTGAAATACAACTTGCAGATTCAACGATAAAATGGCAGATTAAAGAAAATCCTCTGAACAAGTTATATGAAAGAGATTGTGAAAGGTTATGTTCTAATTCTAAGAGCACAGAGAATATTTGCTGCCTCCTTTCCAAATGGTTTTCAATAATGTCCTTTCCAAAGGCTTATTAGGAAACAAAACTGCTACGAATAAGAAGAGATGTTTTTACATTGAAAAACTATGTAAAAGGAAAGAGTGAAAGACTAAATCATCCATTTCAACAATGGAGAGATCACTTACAGTATTACATAGGAATATGTAATGAGGGATCTGGAAAACAGGAGCAGACATCAGTGTTGAGGATTCCAGAGGAGTGCTACAAAGACAATCCGAGGGCTGGAGCATGTTCTATATGAGGACAGACTGAGAGAGTTGGGGTTGTTCAGCCTGGAGAAGAGAAGGCTTCAAGGAAATCTGACAGCAACCTTATAGTACCCGAAAGAGGCCTACAGGAAAGCTAGAGAGGGACTACTCATAAAGGCTTGTGGTGATAGGATGAGGGGGAATGGGTACAAATTGGAGGGGCAAATTTAGACTAGATATTAGCTAGAATTTCTTCACCGTGAGAGTGGTGAGACACTGGAACAGATTGCCAAAGGAAGTGATCCATGTCCTATACCTGGAAGTGTTCAAGGCCAGGTTGTATGGGCCTTGGGTAACCTGATCTAGTGGGATGTCCCTGCCCATGACAGGGCGGTTGGGACTAGATGATCTTTAAGGTCCCTTCCAACCCTACCTATTCTATGATTCTATTACTTAGGTGATACGCAATAAGGATGTGCCTCATGGTAAAGAACTACACAGAGGTCTCAGGACTAAGTGACTGACTAAAAGAATTGCAAATGACATTCTGTGTACACAGATGTGATGTACAAAGGAGAAAAATAATCCTAACTTCACACACAAAAATAATGGACTCTGAACTGACCATTATTACACTCACACAAGAGTGAAATTTTAGATGATGATACCCATTAAAATGTTAGCTCAATGCTAATAGTTATAATCAGATGTTAGGATTTCTAAGAAAGGAATAAAAACCAGAAAAGAGTATAAGACAGCATATGATGACTTATGAGGTTTGCTTGTATGTTTAAACCATATTTAGCTCTGGTCCCTTTGCCTCCAAAGGATGCATTACAACTAGAATGGATTCAGAAGAGACCCTCGTTATACAGCCTGAACAAGCTATTATTGAAATACCATTTGTATTTCACACACTGTCAGACTTTGTGTTAAAAACATAACTCAACATATGAAGAGTAATTTAAAGTATAATTATTGAGAACATCAGATTTCATTAATAAGTTCAAGGTCATTGCAAAATTGATCAGGACAGACATTATGTCTTCTAAGTCATTACACCAGAAGATAGAAAAGAGTAATCATCTCTCTAACAGAAGGGAGAGAATGTCAAGTATGCATACATTGAACCCAAGTGCTACTCCACTTGCACAGTACAGGCAGGTTCTTTCTTTTCAGTTGTCCAGCAAGAATTTCTGACTATTATGAAGCTATTCTGCACTTGAAGGAATTTCAACCTACATCGTCACATTTTAAAATATAAAAGTTTAAAATACGGAAATTTAAATATCAAGAAAATTAAAAAGTCTGTCAGCAAAAGAATGAACATTTTTAAAAGTCAATGTTAAGAGGCAGGCTGACACAAATATACTCACACAAAATACAAGAACATAAAACATGATATACTCTAAGAGTCTAAGGTTAATTAAAAGCAAATGTTTATAGGGGCTTTTAAACGTATTAAATATCCAGTTCAATGACTACAAAGTTAAAGATACCAATGCAAAAGCAGTGTTCCGAAAAAGTTGTAGTAAATACATGCTCACAAGCAGTCCATAACAAACAGTAATTTACATATACTTAGAATACTTAGAATTATTTTTTCAATGTTTATATCACCTACACTGAGTTTGAAAGAAAATCTGAGCTTAAGAAATGATTGCACAAAAAATAAAAAACACTGCTGATACCAACATTTAAAATATTGTATTAAACACACAGCTAATTTACCAAATTACAAAAAAATAGAATAACAAAAATTTTTTTTGAAACATATTACAGATCATTCAAAAGCAAGATCTCCATTTTTAAAGTTAAGAAAGCTTGTTAAAACTTCGCATGGAAATGATAAAATACACCAATTCTTAGTGGAATTCCTATTAGTAAATACACGATTCCACATTTTCTCTATCAAATAGCTTGCCAGCCTTTTGTTATTAGATTTCATAGTCTTTACAAAAATATGTGTCCAAGGTTCCATAATGATAAAAACATTAGTCTGGTTTATATTAATAATTGTTGTATGGTTTATCATCAAGCAGCTTATCTTAGGCTGAAATTCTTTGCTGAAAACAATGAAGTTGATGGTGCCAACTCCTCCAAAAGCATTCTTCTATAGTCAACATAGTTATTTGCTAATTAATTTTCCTCTCACACACGCAAAAGTTTCTTTGGGTCACACCATTTAATTCTTTTTGGTGTGTTGTTTACTTTAGGTATAGTAAAGAAACTGTAAACCTAAGCAAGGATTTTCACCACTGCTAAAATTCCTACGGAACAAACTTTAACCTTAGGATGTGATTTTTATAGAAAGAGCACAATACAGCTTTTCCACTGTTTGAAGGTTTTGTTATGTAGCTTCAGATGGGATGATGAAATAAAGCTAAACAAACATTATTAATGCTTCTGTTATTTCATGAATGCTTATTGTAAAAGTTGCAGATGACTGATATTTGAGTAAAACACCTTCTCAAACTGTTTACATAATGCTGCTGTTACCTGAAGTGAAGCTACCTTCACAAGTGGCAATTGCTATTAAAATAATTAAAAGTAATTTAATGTTTTATTTCATGAAATATTAATCACTAATAGTATTTATCAAAACTAAGTATTGATAACTTTTATATGTTACAACATATGGAATTGTTCTTGATCAATTAGCATCTTCATTTTCCATTTCAAGTTTTAATGTCTGCTTAAACTATGCTCCCAGTGAGTAACTGGAGTAAAACCTTAATCTCCAGAAAGCAAGTCTGATTCAGCTGAGAAACAATTCTAACCTGTTAATTCTTGCTCAATAAATATCAACAAATTAAGCCTTACTGAAAGCTGCAGATACACTGCTTAGATCAGAATTTGTTATAAAAGTATCCTTTATAATAAGCAATCCATAATTTGTGTATTGAACATTAATTTGGGCTAGGATTTTTTTTTTTTTTTTTTTAATGACCAAGTCTTTGAAATCATACCTGGTTTTCAGGAACTACAAGTAGGAAGCAAACTTCAAAAAAAAAAGAGCCTCTATGTAAATCTGATGAAATCATTTCACAATGCCACCTGTCAATATATTCAAATATTTTTAACTGGGATGAAAAAAGGCATTAGAGAGGAAGAGTTCTTTCAGTTAAACTACAATCATTGTCAAACACGTATGATTAGCATATTATACTGCATTATACTAAACATTCTTAGAAATGTTCTTAAGTTACTGAGGTGCTGTCTAAAGTAAAATGTTCCTTCTAAGATACTTCCATGTGAGTATTTCCCTAATTTCAAACAAAAACTCTAAATAGTATATTCCATTAGCAAAAATTTGACAGAGGAGACAGATATGTTTTAAAAACATCTGTCCTCTAATGTCTAGGCCTATTTTACCTAAAAGATCATCTTTTAACCATACAAAGCTTTCAACATTTATGTGGTTTTGAAAGAAAAAAAAAGTCAAGAAAAAAGGTACCTTTAAATAACACATAGGTTAATTTCAAATTTCAGAATAACTCAATTTCTGAATTACATTTTTACAACATTTAAGTTAAAATTACTTAATTTAACATTTAGAATGGATGGCCCCATTCTTTCACTGCAATCTACTACAGCATGATACACACAAGAAAGTTAATTTTTAAATGCAATCTACAATTTAGTCCAATACATACAAACATTCATTAAGTCTGATCAATGTGGCCAAAGACGTCCTTTAAGGCATTATGGTTTAGTGTTTGATAGGAATGGCTGGACTTGATGAGCCGGTGGGTCTCTTCCATCCTGGTTATTCTATGATCCTATGATTCTATGACAAAATAGCTATTTAAGCCACACAGCAGAAGAAAAGGTCACTGTATACTGAAACAATTCAACACCATGGAAAAAAAAACCCAACAAGGTTTGTACATTTCTAGTAATATACTCTAAATACCACGGCCTTGCAAACTAAATTGTAATGTATGGAAGTACAAAATAGAAACTATTTGTATACACATGATATTTAGATATAGATTCATTTCAGCACTAAACCTAAATTTTACTTCAGAAGGTAAAACATACCTTCATTCTTAACATGACTAGTAGACTAAACATAAAACTAAAATGTTTGAATATTAGAATTTTCATCTATTATAGAAAAGAGGACTACATATATGATTTTATGTACTGAATAGCCATTTTCCCAATTTAATCACACAGCAATTAATGCACAAAACAACAGAAGCCTACAAAGCATAGCTTTCAGAAGAATAGCATAATTCTTGTACATGATCAGTAATACCCTGGAGAAGAAAAAAGTGTTTTCCGTAGAACCACAATATAATAGTATTTCAAGAACATGCACCAAATAATCCATACTATTAAATCTTCTACAGGACAAAAATTCTGCAAATAGAGAAAAAGTGTCTTCTGCATTGGTAATTTCATCCTTTGGTTTAATTGATCAGTTTAATAAGTTTATTGTAGCTTAATGTTGATTTTATGATTAACTGCTCATATTCATATTAAGATTCTTTCCTCTTCCCTCTCAATTTGTTAAGAGCAGATCTTTATGGCAGCAGATATTAATGGGAACACATTGACCTATACTGTAGCAGAAGAAAGATGGAACAAGATGTTTAAAGCAGTAGGAGAAAAGTATCAATGTTTAGAGCAAAAGTGAACACATACACTTAATGGAAAACTAATCTGATATTTCAATCTCACTTTGTTTCTATTTTTCTATTGTTTACAGGAAAGGGAAAGTGTTATTAACTCATAATTCAAAAAGTGCAGCACCTATCCAGCTATAATTTTTGGTATTTATAACTTCATAATCAAGACAAACTGTATGAATAGGTTTAGAAAAGGATACAAAAGCTCTTATGTTTTTAGAAAGAGCTTTCTTCAATGCAAGGGGTCATACATTGTTCGTGTCAATTACTTACAAAGACTGAGAGTCTAACATGGTAAAAATGAGTCTAGGTAAAGAAGTTCAAGTATAGAAAATTCTGATAAGCACAAACAACATTTTGCATTTGACATGATACAGAATTAGAAAACAGTGAAATTTAAGTGGTGATCAGAGATCTTAGTCAAATGACTTTGGAGGAAGGTTTCTGAAGAAACAGAAGTTAAGGACTTAGATAAGGCTCTGATAACCTGTAAAGAATAACAATCATTTGGAGGTTTTTACAGACATTAAAGTTCAGACACACACTGTGTGAAATGTCATAGATTGGCTGTGCGATCTGACACACAAATTACAGCCTTAAAAAGAAAGGGTGAGTTATCCAGTTACTAAAAAGAAGTAAGAAGGAAATATCTGTGAAGTGAACAGAGATCAGCTTTGAAATTATTTATTCAGGTTCCAAGTAGACTATCTCCAAAATAAGTACATTCAAGACTATATGTCATAGGAAAGCTAGGGACAGGAAAACTAGATATGTGAGGCACTGCACAAAAATAACAAATCCATGTGTAAGATCACTTTTACCAACTACAAAGCATTTTAGGAAGTAAATCTCTGGCATATAGACTGAAATGAGATGATGGCAGGCAATTCATGAAATAACACAAGATATCTAAAGACAAAGTCAGAAATGGGTAGCAGTTTCTTGTAGTTGATCATGATCACAGAGTCATATTCATTAACTGAAACGAGCATGAACAAGCTGCATACATACGTGGTTCAGGAAGTATAGAGAGGGAGTAAAGAAAGATCAAAATAATATGATTAAAACAAAAAAAAGAAAATCACTAGCTACACAAACAAAAATTGGAATGGGCAAGCTTCAAAGAAAAGGAAGATAGAATTAACTCAATACTGGTATAGACCATGTGCACAATTAGGTTTATAGGATTTTTTTGTGCAAAACACATTAAAAAAAAATAGGTTTATGTTTGACAAACAAAATAAAAAACAGAAAAAACTATTCCTACAGACCACAGACAGTACAAAACAAAAAACACACTGATATCCTCTATCTGACATTACATTCACAAATCCACAGAAAGTTCAAAAAAGTTTATAAAGCTGGCCATAGCTTTTCATGCTTATCTTAATGAATCATCTGCAAATGCCAACTATGTAAAAAAAAGAAACAGCAGTATAAAGCGTTTCCTTAATTAACAGATATTCTTCATGTTACATATACATTTTTCTAAACATATGATGAAAAACTAATCTTAGTAATTTTTCACACTTTGAGTGGTTTTACAGAATGAGTTTGCTATTAAACTTGAAAATGTTTTGTTAGTGCCACTGCCAAACTTAAGTATCTGTAAAAACTTTCAGGCTCTCCTTTAACATAGTAGAATAGGAAAAAGAAAAGTACTTTCCTTCAATCTACAAGCAAAGTTTGTTAAGCAATCTTTAATTAAATAAAGGTAGTAAGCTCACACAAAAAAAATTTACTCAAATTAAAAAAAAAAATCCTATATAATGGAAGTAATTATTGAATTGTCTTTTTTTCAATGGTTTTCTTGTTTTCTGTAAGGGCACTATTTTTTTCCTCTACTCAAGTGCTGTTTACATCATTGTCTGAAACATTCACTGATGTGAAAGCAGTTGAATCTTATTTTTGTTTGTTTGTTGGAACCTCATGTGAGGCAGTGAAATGCGATGTTAATAAATAAAACTTTATTAAAAAGGAGAAGTAATTTTATCAAATTCATAAGCCCTCACATAACACAGTATGACAAAATATACAGTACTAAATTCTTCACACTATTGGATGTGCACTGCTAGAAGTCTATTTAATCTGCTAAAATTATTTTAATGTGGTTACTGATACAAATAAATGTGGCATAAAAAAAAAAAAAAGAAATTTGACTATAAACTGCTAAACCAGAACAGGATGCTGTATTAGAAGGAATTTCTCACAAGAATCCTGTGCTGAATTAGAGCAACTGTCCAGTGATATGCCATTTTTTGCTTCCTGTGCACTCCATACTCCCTGAAAATATATAAAGTGGAACGGGTTTTACAGTAGATGGAGTCATGTTAACATTCAGTTACTCTGTAGGATTTATGGTTCCTGAAGAGCATACTATCAAAAAAAAAACCAAACAAAAAACTTATTCAACAAATAAATCTACTTTTTGCTATGATTCTTCACTGCAGACTATAATTGTAATAGTACTGCAGACTAACCTGATGCTATGAAGATACGATCAACAAATGTACTAAAACAAATGCCTCCAGCTCACCCTGCACCAAAATATCTTTCAGCAACATCATACTGTTCCAAATCACTCTACACCTAGAAAACATATTTTGAGAATAAGACAAACTAAAAATTGAGCTACATTTTTTTTGAAGCAGAAAAATCACTGAGAAGAGTTAAATTGATTTTGGTGCAACCAGAATTGCAAGTACGTGGAATAAAATGTTGGCCTAATTTAAATCAATTGGATATAATTGACTTCAGAAATCTGTTGTCCAATTCAAACCGTAGAAAAACACTAGAACTGCATTCCGCACAGTGTTGTCTGCTTATTATACAGCAGTATCTCAGGAAGCAACCTGCAAGCAACAACTGAGTATCTTCTCCTTACTCGTATCTAAAAGGAAAAAACTGCAAATGTATCCACAGAATATCTAGGAATGGGTGGCAGAAAAGGAACTGCAAAAATTGATCTAAAGTCCAAATTCAACATTTTATTATTTTAATGTACCAATTTGGACTACAGAGACTTTAAGTATCAGTACCTTTACAGGATGGGAATTACAGCTGCCTGCCGCACTCTCCTTCCCAGCAGTATCAGCCATAGCTCACCTTTCCAGTCTGTGATATCTGGTAAAAAATTGAATGGAATGCCACGTCACTGCTCTGCGGATTTCTGAAACTAATGTATCTGCTCTTTTTGCCTATGTAATGACTACAAGATTTCATAAGTTGCCTCTTCACTAACAAGCATATCTGATTTGAACTAGTTCTCACGTCTAAAAAAGGCAAGGCCTTTATGAATGTACAGACTAATATGCTTTGCGGCTCACTTTGAAAGCTCGTGAGTACCAGAAAAAAAAACCCAAACCAATTCTAACGATGTATTCACTCCTCTGGAAAAAAAACATGCCATCTTTGTTTTTAACCAGCATAACTACAAAATGTTTGCTTAAGAGAAATGGAGACTCTAACTTCCAATGCACTCCAGAATTAGATAAACACCAAAGGTGTTTGATTTTTTCATCTTGCTAATTTTTCAAAGGAGATGTAGAGGATTAATGTAAGAACTGAAGAGAAATTAAAACAATACTTTAAACATAGCTGCAATAGGAGTACTTAAAGGTAAAATAAATTCCACAATGAAAGATGACCCATTAAAAGTAAAAAGCCTACTAAATATCATGACAGAATAGGGAAACAGAAATTACAAATCTATAAATTGTTTTATCTCTGATCTTGAAGTTTAAGTGACAACTAAACACTAGACTTTACCCTAAATATTTATACTCATAGGGCTATAACAATGTGCTTTGGAACCTCCGATTTGGTAGTAGGACTTCTGATCTTAGTTTTTGTAATACATAAGCACAGAAATGATTGTTAAAAATACTTCTAATACAATATTGCATGCAAGTAAATTATTGAGATCTTTTTTGTTTCAAAGTGAAGTTCCTTGATTAATGAAGAAAAGCACTGTATACTAACAGTTACTACTTGAACAATCAAATCTTCATTGAGAACAATTTAAGAGCTACAAAATATTAACATTGAGAATTTTCTTCTCACTACTAGTTACGTTTCAACTAGACTTATGAATAAAATCACAGGCCATATTTTGGAGCAACAAATTCAGATAGTTTCCATGAAAACAATACAACAATTAAAATGGGGAAAAAAAAAAAAAAAACAGAAGTGAGTCAAACTTCTGTACATATGTATTTTCTGACTCTGACATCTATTCAAATATGTCATCAGCAGCCTTATTAGAAACTTCTTCAGATTTCAAAATTTTGCAAGGGATGGCAACTGTCCTGTTCAGCTAGTCATGAGAAAGAAAATATTCAGAAAGCTAATATTTCAGGTATTGAGAAAGCAAATAAAATGATGTGCCTTTATCTATTTTTTTTTTTTTTAGCAAAGCAGGTAGGTAAAATGAAACCATGCAGATTACTGCATTTAAAGGAACAGATCAAATCCTGTTATGTGGGGATTTCTTCACGTCCAATGGCAGCTTTTGGACAGTACTAGTTCTGACAGTAAAAGTAACAACCTCCTCAGAAGTTGAAAGTAATACACATATTTTCTTTTTAGGTACAATGGCACATACATGGTAATTTAGGCTAGACCTCAGCATATATATTCATTCAACAAGTTCAGTAAAAGAAAATAAATCTTTTTCAGGTGATTATTTTTTGTAAAAAGAAAAATCTTTTCCTTTGGCAGAAAAAGTAGCAATAGCTCATTATTACTACCAGTACCTTCTCTATATTCAGTAAAAATCAAAAACAATTCCTAAGTGTAAACCCACTGAATATATAGAATACTCAAAGCTTAATGCAGAAATGTTCAAATTTAGATTTTCTTTCCAGGAAGTGTAAAAATCATTCCCAATATTTTTAATGCATTTACCTTTAATTTAAAATTACTTAGTGGAGTTGGAAATGGATGCCTAGTTCTATTGCCTAGCTTTATAGTTTGACACTTCAGAACTGTTTCCCTAATTCTGCAAATATTTAAACTTCAGGTATATCATAAAGCACAACTCCCTCATCTAAGTGTTTATTTAGAAGTGTGATGATAGTTTGTAATGGTATACTGATTATCCAGTGCCAAATATTTTACTAAATGCACAAAATCGATGTACTATGTCAATAACGGTCACTGATAATAATAATAAATTTACCTTTAATAAAAGATAAAAGGTTTGTTTAATTTTGTTTCAGATCCCATTAAATATAGTTATTTTGGGGAAATCTAATAGAAGATTTGGGAAAGACAACAGTAAATATCTGGAGATGTAGCATTTTCTACACATCTTTTCTTCAATATTAAAATAGATATAAATTCAAAGTGAAAATAAGAGGAACACAAACCTCTCAGTGAACAAACAAGCATTTCAACAAATACAAACACCACTGTACTACCACTGCTCCAACTGAGTAACTATTAACAGTTCGGTAACAGCTACTTCAGTTAGGTACTCAGTATTAATCCCCAATTAAAATAATCTAGCAGATAACAGGAAAATATTTCTGCAGAGAAATAACATCTGCTGCTCTGACAAGCTAGAATGCCATAAAAAGCAGGCAATTTATATATTCTATTGCAGTAATAAAATTATTACCCATTTCATTATTTCACAGGATACTGGCATTAACTTTTTTTTTAGAAGACAATTTCTATAGAAAAAAATTGAAGCATCTATTCTTTATATCTTAAAAAGAGGACACAGAAAAAAAAATATACACCCATCAAAATTATTATATGACAATTTCAGTATACTCCCATATCTCCCATTGTTACACAAACAACTGGAAATTTGTGCTCCCTGTCTTAGTTCACTAGGTTTACCAGATTCTAGGTGTGAATCTTAGAATTAAAAAAAAAAAGTAAATCATTGAACTGTGCATATATTGACACTTTATAGAGGTAAAACTTCAAGTGGGCTTCGGTGAAGATGCCTCAAGTTTAGGAAGGATTTCTGTTGCTTGTTTTGTCCAATACCCTCTACCTCCCAGTGTGCCTACCTACCACAGACTAAAGTAGACTGAAATAATAAAAAAGACTGTATGCTATATATCTTTGCTACTCTTCAAATTTTTCTCTTCATTTTAGATAAATACTGCCAGAGAGATGAGCAGTCATTTGTTTTCAGATACCTGATGACAATTACAAAATTAACAATATGTTCACTTCTGCAAAACCATACTTAGTATGGGAAAATCAAATCCCCTCTTTCAAGTGCTTTCAGATTTCACACGTACTGTGATACGCCACAGAGTACTGTTTCATACTGTAAAACTATATGATGAAGTATAGGATACAAAAAATTCCTCCCTATGTGTCAAGATTGCTGAACTGAAATTTAGTAAAGAATAGAATGCAAATATTCAGTCATGCTGTAGTGGCAGTTCAAGTATATTCACCTCTTTTTTTAAAAGAAGTGCAGTTCATTATAAAAGACAAGAGTATATATTTCAAACATTTCTTTAATCATGCTGATTTTCTTCCCATGTTTGCTCTCTACTTAAGTAATAAAGAACAACAGTTCCACAGTATTTCCTGTTTCTCAACTACTAAAACAGAAACAGAACAAAATAATTTATAGAAGACAAGGTCCTCAAACAAATTATTTAGTCTGGCTGCTTTTACATATGTGAATAGAAAAGAGAAAAAGGGAGAAAAATTATTGTAGAATTAGTTGCAGCACTTAAATCATTCATAACTAAAATGTAACTGAATAGAAAATGTTTCATTTATTCAAAGTTAGCCAAAATTCTGTAGCAGGAAAACATTTAAACCCATTTAGTTTGCAATGTAACTCTTATTGTTATATATAAACATATAGCTACACATGCAATTACATATGATTCTGTAAAGGCATTTCAGTAAATATTTTAAACTAAATTGTCTAAGATAGACAATTAAGTTTAAGTACAAAATTAAAATGTCTAAATGTATAATTAAGTAAAAATAAATTAGACAATTTAGTTATCTTTAGATAACAGAAATTTGTACAGCAGAAGCAAGTCTTCAAACACCTGCCAAGTATTTTGAAAACAAAAATTAAAGTTACAAAAAAACCCAATTGCCCTGTTCTTCCAGAATCCATGACACAACCAGCATGTTCGTTACTGCCTTAGAAATAAAACCCTCTAGGACTTGACAATAAGTTATTTAAAAGGCCATTTTATTTTATCACTCTAGTACAAAAAAGAAATTCTCATTACCACACTGCATGTTGTGGAACTATATTTGTAATAGTGTAGCAAAAACAATTTCCACTTTAGTATTACACTGCATTGCAGTCTTCCACATAGCGTTAGAAATACTAGCAATTATATATACAAAGATTTTCATCACTAAAGATCTCTGGGAACGCAAGGACTGACACTTATCCTCCACAATAATACTGAACATTCTAAATACTGGCAAATGAGACATTCAGTTGAAAACTAAAATTAAAAGTTGCTTTTTTTCTAATATTACAACATACCAATCATATAACAGTTGCTTTTCATAATAAATGCTTGCATTTCAGTTCAAAAGCTATTCCAATAACAAAATCAAGAATCAATGTGCATCCATAAAGTATGAAACATATGCTTATACAAGGCTTAACTTTGTAATTTTTGTTACTTCTATTCATATTTTAGACCATAAACCTCAGTGACAAAGTCCTCCTCTGCTGCTCCAACAACTTTTTTTTTTGTTTATAACAAAATATCAAAAAAAATAAAAACAAAGAGAGGCTAAATGACTTTCACAGAAATAATGACTGCCTGGCAAAATATATCCAAAGTACGCACTGCACCCCTAATAAAACTAAGATTAAACCAAAAATATATCTAAAACAATGCTTACAAATTGGAACTAGAACTCAAAAAAACCTAGCATATTATTACACAGACTACAGGATTTAGGAAACAATCAAGGTTTAAGGAGCACAAACACATATGGCCATATGAAAAATAAGCTGCCGGTTTTAATATGAGGAACTAGAAATATTTTGGTTTTTTCCTAGTGACAGTGGTTACTCAAATAGTACTAAACAGATCAGAAACTGTCTGCAACTAAGTTGACTATAAGCCTTGGAAGCCACCCTGTTTGGGCAATTCTGGGAAGAGGCTGTTCAGGTTTTGGTTGGAGGGTGCTGCTAGGGTGAGATTAGGAGAACACTATTAGACTTTCAGTTTTGAAGCATCAAAGACACATCCCACAGAAATACCCAAGATTACATGGTTTCAAATGCTGGCAACTGACATTTAGCTTTTCTTAGTGGTAGAGAAGTATAATGAATTTAAAGAAATTCGTTTTAAACTAAAGATGAATGTATACATTTCATCAGAAGTAGATAAGTGTTCAAGACAACAGCAACTACGTTGAGCTTAACACTAGTATAAATGAAAAATTTCAAAACACAAGATAACGATAATATGTAGAACTGCAATGAGCTAAAACATATTTTATTGCACTTCAGAAATAAGCAAGCATACTACCACCAGAAAGCAAACAAAAAACATTTATTACTCATGCGTGTACATGTCTAAACAGAGAAGAAGCTATCATTTTAGTTAATCTAAATAGATCTTATAAAAAATCCTTGTTGGATTTGTTATTGTAACGTTCTTGTTTTGATATGTTGGTAGAAAATATGTTGGTTCATTATATCTGAAAAAAAGGTATAGACATAAGTCTTATAAAAATGCACTAGTTTTAATCAAATATTATGACAGTTTATATCTGAATATACCCTACTTCATTCAAAGTGATCACTGGTTTTTTTTTTAATGTATTAAAATAAGTACAGTTCATATGAAAGACATTCCAAAACACTCGAAAATTATACCACTGCCCTAGGAATTGTTAAATATGGTAAATTACTGTAACCAACATGAAGATGATAGAACTAAAAGCATATACACATTGCTTATCTAAAATAAAAAGCAAACTGCTATTTTAACAAAGCTTAGGCTGTGGTGGTTTCAGCATTTAATGACTGTATTGTAGTTAACACATGATAAATATAGATTCATGTATTTTTATTTACAACTTTACAGTATATACTTTCCAAAAAAAAAGAATGCTTGGAGAGTTCTTCCTCTTCTACCACTACCTATTAACCACAATCATGAAGAAAAAACTTGTCAGCCTCTGCTCACTAAAAACAAGTTCAATATATTGTGAATTTGGACAACCATCAGTCTATCATTAGCAGGTAAGAGCTGATCTTGTTGCGGCTCAAGCTGAAATAGTGCACATATAAATGCTCTGAAGACTTTTTTATTATATTTTTATTAAATATTATCTAAAACACTTTCTCTAAATAGAGAGGCAGTCATATCTTCTTAATTGGTTTTTCTGGCATTTGGATAACTTTCCAGTTACCCAAATTTGGTACCCATGTACAACATCCAACAGCTTGTTATTAACTTGGACAGTCAAAGGATAGTTCAAGTACCAAATAATCATTTGGTTATTAAGAGACTGAATGCTCACACAGCCTAGAAGCTGCCACTCCTAACTAGATTGAAGGACATTGTCAAAGCAGAACAGGGAAAAAATTAGAAAGCCTTTAACTATAAACAATACTTAATTGTCAAGAAAAGCATGGAGTTCTTTATGTCTCAAGGCTACAAAGTGTGAGTAATTGCAAAGAATGAATCATAGATGGGCTGCTAAGTGTATCAGCCAATTATTATATGCAAGATAATTATGATGTTGTTACAGAGGATATTAAAGGAAACTAGAGTTGATAATTAAATACTGTATTACAACCCTCTAAAGGACAACCTTGTCAATACCAGTTAATTCAGGAAATAAAACCATAACATTTTTAATTACTCTTTTCATTTTTAAGAAGGAATAACTTATTTTTATTTTGAAAGCAAAGAATTAAAAAGATCTCAGAATACACCTGTAAAACAGATTTGTTCAATTTGTGAGGCAAGAATAATACTAAATCTTAACTGTACAAGATTTCAAAGGCATAGATACTGTATTAGTTGACATACTTCTGGTGCATAGAAGTCAAGAGGTGCTTCAAGGCACCCCTTTTCAAGTGCTAGAGAGATTTGTCATCAAGATTGGTATTTTATTTAAAGTTCTGTTTTATGCAGCTTGAAGTCATGTCTGAAACATTTCCTCAATTAGATATATAATATCTAGCATATAAACACTTAGAAAAATCATGTGGAGGAAGGGATCAAGTGCATCCTCAGTAAGTTTGTAGACAACACCAAGTTGGGTAGGAGTTTTGATATGCTTGAGGGTAGGAAGGCTCTACAGAGGGTTCTGGACCCACTAGATCTATGGGTCAAGGTCAGTTTTTCAAGTTTAACAAGACCAAACACCAGGTCCTGCACTTCAGTCACAACAACCCCATGCAACACTACAGGCTTGGGGCAGAGTGGCTGGAAAGCTATCTAGTGGTAAAGGACCTGGGACTGCTGGTCAACAGCCAACTGAACACGAGCCAGCAGCATGCCTAAGTGGCCAAGACCAATGGCATTGTGGCTTGTATCAGAAATGGTGTGGCCAGTAGGCATAGTAAGTGATTGTCCTCTGGTAACTGGCACTGGTGAGGCCTCACCTCAAATACTGTATTCAGTTTTGGGCCCCTCACTACAAGAAAAACATTGAGCTGCTGAAGTATGTCTAGAGAAGGACAATGAAGATGGTGAAGTAGCACAAGTCTTATGAGGAACAGCTGCAGGAACTGAGGCTGTTTATTCTGGAGAAGGGAAGGCTGAGGGGAGGAGATCTTATTGCTCGCTCGAACTACCTGAAAGGAGGTAGTACCAAGGTGGTTGGTTGGTCTCTTCCCCCAAGTAATAAGTGATATGACAAGAGGAAATAGCCTCAAGTTGCATCAGGGGAGGTTTAGACTAGACATCAGGAAGAATTTCTTAACTGAAAGAGTGGTGAAGCATTGGAAAAGGCTGTCTAGGGAAGTGGTGGAGTCACTATCCCTGGAAGTGTTCAAAAAACACATAGACATGGCAGTTCGGGATGTGGGTTTGGGCATGGTGGTGTTGGACTGATGGTTGGACTTGATGATCTTGGATGCTTTTTCCAATCTCAATGATACTATGAACTCATACTGCAAATGAGCTTTTATCAACCCTACTGACAGTTCAATAACAACATTCACATGAAAAGTAGTTGCAAATAATACTTATTCAAATTGTTCTAAAGACACACAGAAGCCAGTTGCACCTTGAAAATTTGGCTAAATATTGCTTTACCTGGCCATCCAGTGTTCCCACATACATAATGCTTCAGAATGAAATACAAACACAGTAGTTCTCCCAAAACAATAAAAACAAAATCACATTATCTCAAGATAACGAAGGTTGATTGGAGAAAATGCATTCATTTTTAACAAATTAAATGTAACCTTGTGGTGCAATGTTACACGTTCTCAGACACCCTAGTTAGAAGGACCAGAACACTAATACCTCAGAAAGAGTTAAAAGCAAATATAAAATTCTCAAGAACCGTGCTTTCACCTCCAAGGTCACACTATGCACTAATCCATAGCATTTCACACACAAAACCACCATACTTGTTAGAGCAATTTACTAAATCTACGGAACCAATAGATTACTTTTTATGAAATCCAGACGTCTATTTTTTCACAAATCCATGTAACTATAAGCACGTTACTTGGACATAGATCTCTAAATCTACTTTATACCATATAAACAGTAAAATTCAAGGTCACTGGCCTAGCATCCAATCACTTTGAATTGGTTTTAAAGCTACTTATGTCTTTAGTAATTTTTTTTTCCGCACAGGTGTGAAGCACTTGACCAAGTGTGGCAGAAAAAATGGAGCCTCATTAAAAAAAAATCCACATAATTCACTCTTGCTAGCTACATATCACACACTCCAAAACAGCTGTGGCTCACGATAACCATTTTTGTATTGCCATACTGGGATGGAAAGTATTACAGGAAAGCTTAGGTTTGGGTTTGTCTTCCTGGAGGTAAGCAAAAAGCACACAATAACAGGGAGAACTGTAAGGTCTGTTACTACTTAAGATAGCAACAAAAAAAAAAAAAAAAAAAAAGCAAACATTAAAATACACAGAATTTTAATGTATAAAAACCTAAGGTAGCTCATTTTGTAACAAAGATCCTATAATACTTCCCCAATAATTTCTGAAACAGAAGTTATTTAGGCTATTTAATGAACAGCCTCAAATGTCAATTCCAGTCTTGTTTTCATACAGGGTTAGATGACTGCAGTAAGATCCATGGCAACAGTAGCAACTGGGTAGAAACAGTAACAACAACAAATGGGTAGAAAGCAGAAGTATTCTAGTTAGCGTATAAGAATTCGGATGGAATGGATCAAGTGCAAGTCTGATAGTTTATTCTGGATAAACTGAGATAAACTTTTAAAATTAAATCTCAGAAATCCTATTTATTTTTGGTTTTTTATCTGGCTACCACTTCCACATCATATTGCTGTGATAAAGACAAGGTTATTCCAACCCACATCTTCATTTCTGTAAATACCAGAGCAGACATTAAGGTAATTTAGCTCAAAATATGTGATAATTCAAGCACCTAAACCAAGTAGTTTCCCCAAAAGGCCAAAGATAGAAAGGTAAGACAAAATGATTTAACTAGATAAAAATGCTAACACTCTAGCTACCAGGTAGCTTTCGACAAAATGTGAAATGTTTATTAATTAGGCCTTTAGTATTAAAATATATTTTAACATGGTTTTACTGCACTGGTATATAACGGAACTTCCAAATAGAGTTCTATTTGCATATTGCTATCAAGTCTAAATAAACACTCAATAATTTGCCTCCCTGGCTAAGGCGAAGTGAAGTATAACTTCAACATACCAAAGATTTAATTGATCAAAGCAGGATGAGTCAGCCTGAGAAGGTAGGACACTTTCAGACCTGTCACCACTCCAGAACACCAAATTAGTATAAGTTTATTCAGTATTTCCAGTGAAACATACGAAAAATTTCTTACAATAAAATGTAATTTAAATTTCAAGCTTAATGCAAATTGGATCCATTACTTTGAAATTATATACAGAATATTTTGGTGCTGTAAATTACACTTACAGAAAAGTAAAAATTAATGCTGCACTCCACTTAGAAGTTAAACTTTTGAATTTCCTGTTTTTATCTCTGTAGAATCTCTCACCATTGATGTACTGATCTTCCCTTGCTGCTTATCGAATGACTGTGATTTTTTACCACTATAAAATAAAAAGATGAGTATATGTTGAAGCACCCACAGCTACAGGCAAAAACCTTCTTCAACTTACACTACAGAGCCAACAGAAAACACGTATCATAGTGATCATACAGTGATGATTTTACAGTGCAAATGGAAGCCCCTAGCAAAAACTGAGCCATAAAAGCAGTGAATCAAGGTAATGGCTCATCTCACAAAACTAAGGCCCTCTGCTCAAGTCACTTTAATATCAAGACAGTTTATTTAAAATTTCTGCATATCAGTTTCTGAAATGACAATGGTCAGCTATTGCCTATTTTCTTGACCTCTTTAAACTTTAGTTCAATTTCAAAACTTCAAGTCTTACTTAGCAACTCTACAGGTGAAGCAGGGACTTTAAATACTTTAGCCTTATGCCTACTGCTAGAATCTGATAAGTTCTCAAGCAACACTAAATAACCTACACAGAAAAAAACCTACTGCTTCAGAAGGACACACTGATGAGTGGCAATGTGCGGGGAAGGAACTGAAAATAAGGCTATTCTACTGATGTAGGAGTGGACAGGTACAACTGGACTTCATAATCTCAAAGGTCTTTTCCCAACTTAGCGATTCTATGCTTTTACAAAAATAATCAGTAATCTATTTTCCTCATCCTTCAGAGATCTTCAGAAATTACACTGCAAGGGTCTCCTATAGCTGCTCTTCTTCTATAGCAGTCATATACAGCCTTGGCTATAGGAAGATTCCATCACTTCCTTTATGCTGTGACTTTCTACATTTTCCATCTCATAAAGCAGTAGCTGTTACTGCATGTAGTCATCAACAGATGAAGAGTACAATATGAATACTGCCAGAAAGACTTTAGTAGTTAATTATATGCTTGTAAAAGAAACAAATAATTTTCCTATTTTACGCAGCTGAATAGCTTCTGAAAAGCCTCCAGTGGGACTCTCTTAATAGTAAGCTGCTTCAAGTGGTTGTACACCTGTAGCCCATTGACTTCATATATAAGAATACAGCACCTATTCCTGAGAATTAAACTTTTAACCTAGTTTTTGAAGTGATCTGAGAATACACACAATAAGAGGGCTCTGCCATCATTTAATTGCTGGTCTGGATTGGATTAGTTTATTCTGCAGAGCAAATACTGTTCAGACTATGATTTTAATACATGTTCTTAACTAAAGTGTTACTTTTTATTGTACAATATTTATATATATAATCTTGGTGATCTTGGTTTTGTAATCTAATTTTTGGAATGGAAATTGTTTTAAGATCTGTGTCCCCTTAGTCAAGTAAGATTATCTGTTATCCTGAAAGCATTAACCAACAACATACCAAGGTTTAGAATTAATGAAGGCTACTTTTAGAAGTATATCTATACAGTAGTACAAGTCAGCTAAAGGGGACATGAACAAAACTAAAAATGCATATTTTAAATTAGAATATAACCAAATTCATAATAAAATCTGAGAATGTAAAGATATCTCTTTATGTATGATGTGTATGTAACATTTAAAAACAGAAAAATAACGGCGTAAAACTAAGATTTCTCTTTTACAATGGACTATCATTGCTAAATACACAAATGCATGTTATTGTTTTTAATACCGAAAAGTTATTTAACTGAAGAAAAAAATAAACGTAAGTTAATACAATAAGCCATTAAAACAGCAAAGATTACTGTATGAAATTAAAGGTATGGACATATCTGCTCAAGTGTAATAAAACTAACTCAAACAACACTGTATTCTATCCTCTGCATGCATCCATGTGCATACAAGAGAAAGCAAGAACAGAAAGCACGTGAATCTGCATCTAAAAGGGATACTGTGCAGGTCTACTTACTGGAAAAAAATTCTTCAAGTTGCATAAATGTGAAGGAAAAGGTATATTAGGAATAATTATTGAAAGCAAAATTCTAAACACAGCATGCTATCACTTGAAACTACATACAAGTACTCATTAAAATTCTGTGAAACCAAACCTAAAAAAAAATAGCAAATGCACTATTTTTCACTGACTTGTATGAGTATTTTTTACATGCTGCTTACACAGAAAACATAAGTCCTAAGCAGATGAGTCTAAGGACACTACACATGATCTTGGGGGCAGGAGGGGGCATGGGGCAGAATGACACACTGACTATTGTTCTTCCTCCTATTTATTCATACAAGCAGGTCATATTATCTGAAAAACCCAACGTAAATTAGTATATGTAGTGGTCTGGTCTTGTTGTTCTTGTTTTTAAAAAAATCTTTTTACCTTAATTGCAACAAAATGACCAGCATTGCCTGGTAAAATCCCAAACCATCAACATTAAAGCAGCCAAGGCTTTATTGGTGTTGCAGACCATACTCAGTGAAAAGAATAATAATGCAGTGCCTTAAGCATCAAGAATCTAGCTCCTGCTGAAAGCACATGAAAAGTTCTCATTAGTCAAACAAGAATGGTTATAAATGTAGTTGTGTAAAATCATAGTTAATCTTAATTAAAACTAAAATGTCTGATAAAGTGTGAAAAATTTAACTGCATGCACATTACAAAACAAGGTGAATTGAATCAGTTACAAATGTTAAGATACTTAAAATGGTATGTGTCTGTAGTTAAATAAAATTAACACCAAATACATAAAATATAAAATAACTTAAACATTTATTTACAATTTCAGGCTGTCATTTGTACAGAAAAATAAATTAATGTCCTTAGGCAAATTTTTCTTTTGAAGGGGGGATGTGTTAGACAACTGCTTTTGCAATCTTGAGTATTTATGCTCCCCTGCTAGTATTCAATTATTAAAAATATTTGTGAAACTGATGTAAGTACAATTACAAATAAAAATGCCTGAAATCCTAGTAATTTTAGCTCCTCCTTAAAAGCGTATTACAATTTATAACAAATGATTCTCTGATCTTGGGATCTGATGAATGGTTTACAGAAATAGCTAAAAATAAGTCAGTGTTAAAAGGTAGGGTTGCCAGTTCTTTCATGGTCCCAGAAAACGTAGAGGAAGTTGGCAGGATCAGCTCAGCTCCACTGTGCTCCTGAAAAATATAAAATACCAGTTTCCACTGGATCATTGGGTCCTTAGCACTCTAATACTATTTATGAAAAAGATTTTGGTGATGACCATGATGGTGCTTTAAAAAAATGGAGTAAGACAGATTTGTCAGTAGCAGCGATCATTCCTTTTTTACGTTTCATGCCCTAAATACACATTATTTATAAATTTATAAATAAAGGGTAAAAAACGCTTTGCATAATGATAAAAGTATTAGGACCTCACCTTGAGTGGCATTATTACATAAATAAAGAAGTGTTATGAAAAACTGAATTGAATTTAAATACAAAAACTAAGTGAAGACTGTGTACGTATATTTTATTCCATTTTTATCTAATGAAATTATATTTTAAGTATTAATCTCACATATATACTAGCAATATCTGATTGAAACTAAGGTAGGGATTTTCTGATAGCTCAAATTCTCCCTTCACAATATAGTCAGTACTGTAATTCCTTTGATGGCAGCAAACGCAAGCTTAATAAAGATACAAAGCACTGGCATCTCATTATTAGTATGTAGGTACGTTAACTAAACCAGGACTTCAAAACATCCACAGAAAACTGTTAGGGGAATCTTGAGATGACACCACAAGAAGTCCTGCTGGACAAGCACAACTGGAACCACAGCTGAAACTACATCAGTGTTACACAAGTCAAAGACTTCGCCAAAAAACCTTTGCCTTGGAAAAAGGGCTCTACTATGAAAACAGAAAATAAAAGCACAAAGTAATAATTTTAAAGAGCAAAGTCAGAATACTTATTATTTTGTACCTGCCCAGCTACCCTCAAAGCAACTAAAGTGCAGTACACAGAAGCAAGTAGGTTCAATAAATTTATTGCTTAACAGCAACTTCCCTGAAAAAGCCCATCAGCATTCCATTTACTCAGAACTGGGCAAATTTTGTTCTGACCTAAAAAGAATTTCTGAAAGCTTGAATAGATTTTTAAAGTAGTATTTAACATCTCTATAAAGAGATGCATATTTTGGTACATTACACAGCAACTGCTATATAACACAGTACCTACAAAAAGCAAAAAGATTACAGGAAAAAAGTTAAAATTTGCATACATACCTTAAAGCACAATAAAACACATACTTCTATATTTTATTAAGATACTCAACTGCAATACAAATTTAAAACCTGGACTTGAGTGCTGACCCTGATCAATAGTGCAAAGCACGGAGGTATATCAAGCAAAATGAAAAATAACTTTAAATATTGATTCTGAACTTCGTATTTAAACTACCTGAATTTCTCTATTAGAACTAAAATAGTCATATATAATGATCTTAATATTAAAATTTGTTTTTAAACCAGGCTGAAACCAAGTTTAAAACCCAGATTGCAAGAAAATGCACTGCACTTCAATTCTGTCTAAGAAACAAGAAAAATATGCTAAGCCAACCTCTCATTACTGCACCAGCACAAATACTACAATGACATGAATTTCTCAATATGCAAAACAAGTTCCAGAGCTTGAATATTCTTTCTGCACTTTTTTTTCTCACTATCTGTCACAGGAATGCCAACAGGTAGATAGCAAAAAGTTAATTAGAGGCTGCAAACCCAATTCACAATGCCCTGCACAAATTTTTGTTTACCAACTGCAAACAAATGCTTTGGCAGAATATGAAGTTCCACTGCATATAAGAGGTTCTTAAATGTGCAAGTCCTAACTTCTAAAGAAAGAACACAGTTTCCAATACCTAGGTCCTCAACATGATGAAAAAGGGCTAACCATAAAACCAAAAGATTTAAGAATGAGAAAATCTACCAATTTCATCATACTGCATACATAAAGCAAATAAACTTGATTTTTCAACTTCCACAGGCATAAAATCAGGTGAAATGGATCTTCATCTCTCCTAGAGGAATAACTAACACATCAAAAGAGATAAGGTTTTGCCCTATAAAATATTCAGGGCTCAGTTTAATAGCTTGAGTAATGTAAATGTACAAATAAGTTGAAGAATGCTCTTCTGCTATTTTAACTTCTTGGCGGGGGGAGGAAATCTAAACAACAACATTTCCGCTGAAAGCTGAGCGAGTTTTAAATCAAACATAGTGAACCTCACAAGACGGAGACTAATGACTGCCAGAATTTAAACGGCCCATATCTTTAGGCATTAACAGAAAACTGGCTACAACCTGCATGAATTATGCTCCCAAACTATTTTCTGCTACTGTCAAAGAGCTCCAGTTCCTTCCTCATTGTGGGGCCTGAGTATCATGGTCCTAGGCAGCTGGCTCTATCTAGCCCTGCCTGAAGAGGAAGGTTGCACAAGATGACCTCCAGAGGTACCTTGCAGCCTCAACTACTCCGGGATTCTGGGATTCTGTGATACTGTAAGAAGGGCTGTATGTCAAGCTTCATTACAGGCATTTAAATACAACAAAATAATACAAGTAAGGCTAATAGCAATCTTTACTCAAGTTGCCAGGCTCACAGTTATCCCTTCCTGAGTATTATACTTCACAACATCACATCTTGTTAATTAAGCTCAGAGGGTGTGTGGGGAAGGTCTTAAAAAAAAAAAAAAAGTAGAGATAATTTATTTAGGAGTACCAAGAATTTAAACTAAAATGTACTACTTAACCTAACTGAAACACACTGTCTTTAATTTACCCTATATTATAATGAAAGAACAACTAAATTTTGGTTCTGTCAAAATACTGCCTTCTTTTTATCTGTGATAAACCAAGATTTTCTGAAAACTAGAACTAAAAGTAAGATGGACCGCTTGTACACATCTTGACCTGGTGTAAGAAAAGGAAAAAGCTATCTCAAAATGGCCAAGGAATAAAGTAACTTTACTTCAAAAAGAAAGGTTACGCAATTCATTCCAATAGTGATCCAGAACTATTTTTTTTTTCAAATCTAGAGATTAAGTGTTCTCTTCATATTCTGTCCTCTGCTATTCAAACCTGTGTTTTTATACAGAAATTGTCATTTACCTGGAAATCACCTATTGTGACATTTATCACTTTGTTCCAAGATAAACAGCTATGCTTTACCTAGGACATACACCTTGTGAGCTCTACTGCTAGTGTAGTCCGAGTACTCATCTTCTAAATATCCTTTCATAATTGTTCATACCATTCGTTAAAATGTAGTTCTCAGAATGATTTCCAATTCTATACTCTGCCTTTTATTTGAGAAACAATTTTCTTTTTTTAGAAAAAATCTATATTATTTCATTTGAGCTATTCCCAGCATCTTAAAGACATAAAGAACACGTGACAGATGGTGCAAACTTGACAATGAATTTAACAGTGTATCAACACTGACTATAACTTTTTAAGAAAAAAAAAGACAATTTGAATTAATATGTGAAAAAATAGATAAAAATAATTTATAGATACATAATAATAACCAGCATCTAGGACAGTTGTAGAATAGCTGCAAATTCCTTCTACTCATTTTATGCATTCTTTTCTGCTGATGATAATGCTCATTTTTAAATAAGTTATATTCATAATGTGTTCTACTGCTGCTAAGACCTTTACATACTTACAGCTTAGTACAAATACAGTATTTTTTGCTGTTTCTCATACCAGATAAAAAAAAAAAATCAAAAGATTTGTATTATCTCAAGTCTCAGTGCTTCTGTTTTTAATTTAACATACCTTACAAGAATGTCTGTGGGTTTTTTCCTTGAAAAAGTAGTACATGCACATGCCAGAACAGCAAGGTACAAATAAGGGTATACACTTTAAATAACGTAAACAAGTCTGCATATGTTGATAACAGTGCTTCAGAAGACAAAGCAGGACATTTTATAGAAGAAAAAAGTGAATAAAAAAAGTATTAGGAGGAAACTTATGAATATTTCTGCTGAATTCCAGCTTGACCACTGCGTAATCACTTACCTCTGAACATCTCAACCTCACTATATTGAAATCCTCTCAGAGCTTATCATCACATTTTAGTGATTTATCCAGTTCCTCAAAAGTAACATCCACTAGCTGATTAATGTTAACATACTCTTATACACAAATGAGCTACTTCATCACCAACTAACTGTATGGTCCCCCACCTATCAAAAGTGAGTTTTTAAGAAAGAAGAAAGCCAAAAAAGCCAAAGACTTCTCTATAAACTCATGACATACCAAAACATTGGTATTTCATGACATAATTTTTAGAACATTTTCTCATTCAAACAAGTATTGTCAACTACATTGAGATATACTGAAGCATTGCAACATTAAAACTGCACCTAACTTTACAGAGCACAGACGTACAGACGGAAAAGAAAAATCAAAGTTGTATTAGCACCAAAAAATCACTTCAATAAAATAAAGGTTAAGCAGAGTACACATATGGACAGAACAAAAGGATTTTTTTTAATCTGCCATATTTATTTTTAACAAGTAGAACAGTGATTAGAAACTTATCAATACAATATTTATACTGCAGAACACCATTACTCTCAACACATTTTACAATTGCTTGTATCTGAGAGAAAAATAGTACGAATGCAAATGAATAGCCAGGCACACTCAGGAAAAACTGTATTGAAAACTGTATGAAAGAATAAAATTTATTTTAGTACAACAAAGACTACAGAGAAAGAGCACAGAACATTTCCTATTGATTGTAATCACAATGCTGAAATGTTTTCAGCTATCCATTGCTGAACTTCTTCATATGATAAAATAATTGCACACATTAAACATATGATATGTCCATATCCAATACCTGATAGGTAGACTGGTATGACCTGTTCAAAAGTCTGACCATTGAGAAAAAATGGAGTATAAAGACTGCACCCAATTATGATAACACCTTTAAAATTGTCCAAGTCTTTTTTTTTTAAATCTATTTCTATTGCAGGCACTTAACAATGAAATAACATTTGATAATTCATTAAGCATCTCTGACAATTACTCAGGGTTTTCAACCAGTTGCTGCTCCTCCCTTCTGAAAGACCGTTGTTACCACAAAGGTACACAGAAGTTCAACAACCAAAACACATACAGAATGCCTTACTGTCTACATGACAAAACAGACTACTTAGTACACAACAGGCTCAGTACTCTTTCTTTCATGGGTCACAGAACATCACAGATAGAAAGCACATACGGGGAAAGTGGGAGCATGAGGAAGTTTGTCATGCTTTCATAGAAAGTGATCAGGTTGGTCAGGAACATATTTTTCATTGGTAAATACATACTGACAGTTCCTAGTCATGTTCTTATCCTTTAAAAGCCTGGAAATGGTTTCTAGGGAGACTTGCTATGTAACCTTTGTAGGGATTGAAGAGAGAGTGTCCACCTCAGCCAGGTGTCCACCTCTCTACTACAGTTCTTACTAAGGAGTGCAGTGACTTGGAGGAAGGAGGGTTGGGATCTTAAAAACAGAACCTTACATCTGCAGAGACTTGTGCAAGAAATATGAAAGCACAGGCAGTTAGCTAACCTGGATTCAAGTCAAGTGTGCAGTTTCCTCATCAGTGAAAGAAATAGTCAAGATATATCCTAGATGTGAATCACACAAAATCACTAGGTCTGAAAAGACTTCCAGTATCATCGAGTCCAACCATTTCTACCTGTCCCTAAGCATCCTATCCACTCATTGTTTAAATAACTCCAGGGATGGTGACTCAACCACCTCCCCGGGCAGCTTGCATCAATGTCCAATGACCCTTTCTGTGAAAAATCTTTTTCTGATGTCCAGACTGAACCTCCCCTGGCGGAGCTTGAGGTCATTCCCCCTTGTCATGTCCCCTGTCACTTACAAGAAGAGGCCAGCGCACCCTCCTCTCTACAATCTCCTTTCATGTAGTTGTAGAGAGAAATAAGGTCCCCCCCTCAGCCTCCTTTTCTCCAGGCTAAACAACCCCAGCTCTCTCAGCCGCTTCTCCTAAGGCTTGTTCTCTAGTTCCTTCACCAGCTTCGTTGCTCTTCTCTGGACTCGCTTCAGAGCCTCAACATCCTTCTTGTGGTGAGGGGCCCAGAACTGAACACAGGATTCAAGGAGAGGTCACACCAGTGCCAAGTAGAGAGAGAGAATAACCTCCCTGGACCTGCTGGGCACATCATTTCTGATACAAGCTAAGACGCCATTGGCCTTCTTGGTCACCTGGGCACAGTGTTGGCTCATGTTCAGTCGGCTGTCAACCAGCACCCCCAGGTCCCTCTCCTCCAGGCAGCTGTCCAGTCAGACTTCTCCTAGTCTGTAGCACTACATGTGGTTGTTGTGCCCCAAGTGCACATTGCATTTTAAAATCTCTACCAAGATTCAAGTTTTGTGAAAAAAAAAATATTAAATAGAAAGTAAATAGCTTTAACTTAACAATCTTATCTTAGAATCATAGAATAGTGGGGGTTGGAAGGGACCTTAAAGATCAGCTATTTCCAACACCTCTACCACCACCAGGGACACATCCCACTAGATCAGGCTGCCCAAGGCCCCATCCAACCTGGCCTTGAACACCTCTAGGGATGGGGCATCCACAACTTCCCTTGGCAATTTGTTCCAGTGTCTCACCACTCTCATGGTGAAGAAATTCTTCCTAATGTCTAGTCTAAATCAGTCCCTCTCCAGTTTATGCCCATTCCCCCTCATCCTATAACCACAAGCCTTTATGAATAATCTCTCTCCAGCTTTCTTGTAGGCCCCTTTCAAGTACTGGAAGGTTGCTGTAAGATCTCCTCAGAGCCTTCTCTTCTCCAGGCTGAACAACCCCAACTCTCTCAGCCTGTCCTCATATGGAAGGTGCTCCAGCCCTCTGACCATCATTGTAGCCCTCCTCTTGACCCGTTCCAACAGTTCCATATCCTTCTTATGTCAAGGATTCCAGAACTGGACACAGTACTCCAGATGAGGTCTCACAAGAGAGGAATAGAGGGGCAGAATCACTTCCCTCACCCTGCTGGTCACGCTTCTTCTGATGTAGCCCAGGATACAGTTGACCTTCAGGGCTGCAAGTACACGCTGCCAGCTCATGTTGAGCTTCTCAATGACCAACACCCCCAAGTCCTTCTCTCAAATGGCAACAGGGTTAGTTGGATGCCCAAACTAGGCTTTTGCAAATCAGTCCTTAAAACTAAGGAAGTCTTGGAAACGTGAGGACAAGTTTCTTTGACAAAGTTAGGCCTTAAATTAAAGGTTACCCAACAAAGCTTTTTCACTTAACAATTCTTTCTGTGGAAAAGCAATTTGTTGACTGTGGTTTATGCTAACCTGCCATATCTATTTAAAACATCCAAGGCTGGGAGGTAAGGGTTAAAAATCTGGTAAACAAAAATATCACACACCTTCCAGAAATATCCTGTATCTTAGAAGCACTCTTAAACTATCTGTTCTCATCAATACAAAAATGCAGAAATTGAGGGGGGCGTGGGGAAGGAACACAACAGGGGACACCATCAATGGAGTAGGTGTTCATCTGTGACTGAAAAAAAACTGAGAATGCTTTTTCAATCACGCCAGAAAATGATAGTGGATAGTACCACAAACATTTTGAGAAAAAAACCCACAACACCTCAACAAAAATCCCCCAATAGTATTTTCAATATAAAAGCAAGCAATATTATTTTAGGATTTTTTTTAATTGTTCATTATAATTTAGGGCTCAGTGAGCCTAAAATCAAAGTACTATAACAGACATTAATCTTCTATTCAACAGGCAAGGAAGGAGGCCAAGCTACATAATATGGACATTTTATGTTTTTAATTACAATACATAAAGGAGATTAAAATCACCATGAGAGGATAAATATATATAGTCCTAATTAAAATTAGAAAGGTTAGTGCTGACAACTTTTGAGTACATTTTCAATATTTTTAAATAGTTCTTGTTCGTGCTTGGTCTTATTAACAGGTGCATATAAGGCACTTCCGGTAAGTCATGTTAAAGAAAGAATGTTAAAGAACTTGCAAAAATCAAAGTAGAACTCTGTCTTTTGGTCACCTACAAATGAGTTGTTTACCCATACTAGTTCATTCTAGAAAGCACAGCCTAAGGAAAAACAAGAAAAAATGTTTACCATCACTGACATTTTTAACCTCAAAATCAAATATGTTGCTAACTGTCCAAATCTGGCACACAGGCTATGCAAGAAATAAATCTAGCTGTGTAACTAGCTACACTTGCTTTCAACACATACGGGAGGCATTTCCAGTTGCTAGGATATTGTTTAGTATATTAAGTTACATGTAAACATCCTCACACAGTTGGTATACAGAGCTCGTCATAACAGTCAAGAGTAAAATCCTTATACATTCTACTGCATTCAGAAAATAACTCTGCATAAGGGTTTGATTTATTAGGTATTCACTTGCAGACCTTCCAAAAGTAATTAAAAAAGCACAAAATCAGTCATAAAAAACAGTAGATAAAAGACTCTTATTTAGCAGATGGTGATTCTGCTCTTACTTTTCTAGACAGGTGTCCTTTGTTTGCCTCTTGCCTGAAGATGCAACACAGGTACAAGTCTATCTCGACAATCAAATCAGAAATCGATCACTTGATTTTCTTCTGAAGATCAGTACAGATTTTCAATCCACCTTACCCATCTTAGAAAATACTTTTTCACCATAATATCTGTTTCCCTCTCTAGTTAAGATATACTTAGACTCCTCTCATACACAGCATCTAAACCCTATAACCTTAATTCTTGATTTTTAGGGTTTTAGAATTCTAAGATTAAGTTTTGTTTTGGAAATCCCTCAATTTCAGAAGAACTCCAAAATTACGCTCTAATTATTTGCATCAAAACTTTGATTATGTGTTTCTCTACAACCTGTCCTAGAAACAGTAAGAAGGTGCTGGAAATTTGTAGAAACGTAAGTAATCAGATCCCAAGTACATTAAGCCTCAATACATTTATCTTGTTTAAACTCTCAAAATGGAAGTATCAAAATCCAAAGAAATCAGAAATATACACAACTCTGCTTGAGCTCCTAAACAAACCATCTATTCACTTAAGGGTTGGATCAGATGCTCACTAAAATTAGTCCATCATCTAGCTTCTGTGGAATGAATTCTCTCAAGAAAAGGCCAAATGAGACTATGACCAACTCAATCAGGTCTCTGAATGTGCATAATCAAGTAACTAAAACACTAGTATGTTTTCCAAGTTGTACATTTTACTTATAGTTATATTACTCAGATGAAAGTATACTATTTTTTTTCCCTGAATGAACAGTCCTTTACCATAATATAAAATTCTAGAAACACATTAGTTCAACATGTCAACACCTGCTTAAATCCTGGTCACCAGGAGTTGAGAATACTTTCTAGTAATTGACATGACACCACTTGACCCTTCCAGTGCAAGCATCTAGCCAATATACTACAACATCAAAGCTGAACTATTATTTACTTTCTAAGCCATTAATCAGCATCAACATGACCTCCCAATTTGCTAGTTGCACTTATCCTTACCATTACATGAGAGCAGCAACAAAAAAGAAATATCAACATAAAAAAAGTGCTACGATAGATTACAGTTGGCTACAAGCTGAATTTATATTTCAATATTTTCGTTTAAGTTGGCTTTACTCAAAAGAACACAAACATGAAATACAAAACTCTATAGGAACATGTCAAACTCCTTCATGAACCCTCATTGTTCAGTAAGAATGTGATGTCCCAAAACAGACAGAATCCAATAATTGAGTAAAAAGGCAGTACTCCTCAAATTCATAAGAGAGAACACATCCACCAAAGACTAACAACAAATCCATGCATGCTGTATTGAGAAGATATCACCTGATCTATTTATGGGGTAAGCAACTTGCCTGTGTGATGTAATGACAGTGTATAACAAATGTGAATGAAACACTACATTTCAGGGGAGACTGAGAAAGAGAAATAACTTACCTGAAAAGTGAAAAGTACACAAATGCAAATTCAAAGGAAACAAATCATAAAGAAATATAAATTAAAAGAAACAGAAAAACTTTTTTTTTTTAAAAAAAAAAGTCTTGAATGATATTTTACTGCAACAAGGGCTTCCAGAAAGTAAATAAAAAGATGCCAACTTCTCAGGAAAAGACATTGCATCACCTCGCTGCTTTGGGTTCAAACAGATAGAAGGCATATGCATAACAGCGCCTAAAGGCACCATAATTGTCACAGAACCAAACTGAGCACCTTTTATTAGTAAGACAATATCCAGTACCAAGGTAAATTACAAAAAGGTTTCTCTGAAAAACAGATTTATTCTTCCCACTAAGACAGAATAGGGAAAGTTAAAGTGAGAGCATGTGCAAAGGTTAGAAAGGGGAACGGGGGAAAAAAGAAAAAGGAGCATAAAGAAAGAAGGGAAGAACCTGTTCTTTGCATGTCTGATTTGACATCTTAAGACCTATTTTACATAAATGTTTAACATTCAGCATTTAACAACATTAATGACAGCTATAGTTTTAATGTATTTTATGTTACACAGTGCTAGATACTAAGCACTTCAAAAGTTTTTGTAAATAACTCAAATATCAAACTCAAAATTAACAGATAATTTTGGTCTGAATTCCTCTGTACCTCATTTTTCTATCTATTAAATACTATTAATGCTTCAAGTCTATAAAGTGATAAAAGTTGTGTATGTAGCTCAAATACCCTCTAAGTGCCACCAGGAAATTAGCAATTCTGTTTTCAGAGTAAAAATAGCATGAAATAGCATGAAGTAATTCATGCAGCTGCCTGCTGGCCAATGATAAACAGTATGTATTGAGGAGGTGGTCATCAAACGATGAGAATCATCTTTTATGTGAAGGTCCTGGCATTTTGTGTTTATAACAGTACATAATACATCCAATGGATTTGTCTCAATGAATGTATGTAGGGGGTAGTACAAATATTTCCTAACTTCACAGTTCTGGCAAAGCAGCTTTCCTAGACATTTTGTACACTCTCCTTTTTGTCTTTCTTTGAGACAGAAACCTATGTAACAACAGTAGGATTCTGTGCATGGACAACTATATATCCAGAAGACAAATGTAGAAAGACAGGACTTCAGTTATGCAGTAAAGAACTCCTTTCAGAAAACAAAGAAGAAACAGAAAAATTTTTCAAAGAAAACAAGATTAATTTCAACTCCATTTCTATAAAATAACTGTTTCAAAGTTTGTTGCATTTTTATATATGAAAAGAAACCATCTCTTTCATAGTAAATTATACACTAATTCTTTTGCTTTTTAACATATCTAGACTGCAGTAAAAGTTCTGATATTATCAAAAATGATAATTTTTATCAGATTAACATTCATTTTTGCCAATGAATGCCATATCTTGTACTAGTTCCTGTTAGGATAAAAACCACAATGATTTCAATTAAACTTATGTAGTTTACATCATATATAAAATCTGCTACATACCATGCAAACAATGTAAACGCAGCAGAATTTTTTTAGATATGTTTTACTATAGATTTAATTTTTTGTCACATAGCTTTATCACAGCATTTAGATTTTGCTAAACATATTGCCATTTTCATGGATTTTCACATACAACCCATTCAATCCTCCTGCTTGATCCTGCAGGAAAGACATCGCGCTAAATTTAGGTTATTACAATCATTTCTATGGTAACAGATGGATGTGAAACACAGGATTATGACTTCACTGCACGACTCTGCAGAAAGAAGTCGGATGGTGGAGGAAGAAAGATCACATTCAAAATATCTGCAGCTGTAGCAGGGAAGCATACAATCACTGAGAAATGGAACTGTACTTTTAAAAAAATGTCTTTTTCAAAATTGCTGAAGGTAAATCTTCCTCTAACAATAATCTTCACTGGCAATCTGCATATGTTTTTTTTTTCTTTAAAACAATATCTTTGGTTTGGCATAATTAAAATAAAAAGATGCTTCAAAATATAGGTTACAAGCAAAATTATAAATAGACGTGAATCTCTTGAGAATCACTAGACATTAAAATAAAGAAAAACCCACAAATATTAAATTCTAAAAGAAATTCAGTCCATATAAAAAGAAGGCTAAAAAGGAAGAACATATTTCATCTAATTCATCTGATTTTTTTTCTCATTATTCTTGCTTTTTGTGGATTATATTCTTCTATGTATATAGATTTCATGCTAGAAATGCACATTAAATTACATTCAACTTAGAGACAGAAAAATCACTGAATTACAGCATATCATGTTATCACTATTTTCCTCAGTTTGATTTCATCTTACAATCCCAATAAGTCTAAATAAGAGAAATGAAAATACGACTTTAGTATATTCTTATAAGCAATATTAACTGCACGAAGTATTCCTCGAGAACAGACTAAAAACAGCAAACCAGCACCTGCCTTAAAACATATTGTAGCTCTATACAAAATGCTTTATAAGACAGTGTCTGAAATACTCTCTATATATAATCACAACCTTTAATGATTCAGCAATGAAAGACTTGCGAAAGGCAGAACTATACTTAACATTTCTGTGTTAGCTGGACACAGATTAACTAAACACAAAACGTGAATAACAATGTAACTAATAACGGTTCCAAATCTGAACATTACTGTGGCATTTGCAGGCATTTAAAATAGCAAATCTAACCTATGAAAAAAATTAACAAGACAATGGTAACTACTTACAAAGACCTCCTGAAACACATCAGACTGCATGATAAATATAAACTTTATATCTGTATAAATACAATGACATACATTAAAGTCTCCAATCAGTATTAAAAATAGTACCTCTGAATGCTGAAGCTGAATATGGCTGAAGGAACCTTTCTGCATTTGAACTGTTCATGCACTGACAGTAATTAACAGAAACATTGAGGGCACTGCTCACTAAGGATCTTTTAAGGGTCTTTTGTCCCAACTGACAAATCGATGCCAAGTTTAACAAAGCATGGGGGATCTTAAAAAAAAAAAAAAAAAAAATCTGCAAAACTCTAATCTTGTGTGGTTGAGGTAAGTCAGTCAGAAGCAATACACCACAGTCTCATAAACCTCATTTACTTAGGGAAAGAGTAGACTTAAAAACCAACAAAACCTCAAAAACCTCCTCAAGAGTAGAAAAGGAATGTCTGACACAATTCTCCAAATTAGCAATTCAGGTCGTGGCTATCCCAGTATTCTCAGAAGATTCTATGAAGGCCTGCAACACTAAAAATTTCAACAAGAATGACTAAATAAAAACTGATATGGAAAACTTTTTTCTTTTTAATTCAGACCACTAGATCATTTAAAACTTTGTTCTTTTTTTAATTTGCAATTAACCTAAATACATTTCAAATATTCCTCATCCCTCTGGGAGGAAGTTCTCTTTGTAAAAGATGTTACAGCATACACTTAGAACATAGAAAGAACCCAAAAAATCTTTTTTTCCCTTTTAAGAATTTTCTGAAACCTTACATAAAAGAAGCCATAAGTTGACATTTTTAAGTTTAAAAATGTTTGAAAAGATCAAAGTTATTGAAAAGAAATATGTCTGTTTTGGCAGGAGGTAAGAAGGGAGAAGGTTGTTGCTTTTGTACTGGTGGTACGCACCATTCTTTTTAACACTTCACTTTGCTTTTCTCAAAGTGAAACTTCCTGCTTAAACGTTGATAATCCTAGACAAATGGTTTGGAGCAAACATCTGAAGTGAGGATACACACTGCAGGTAGTAAATTAATGGTCTGACAAAATTACTCCTTTTTCCTGGCCATAAAACTGGATCATCCATCACAAAAATTGTGATGTAACTCAGAACTGAAATAGCAACATTTGGATAAGTGTTACTATCTTCAGTATCTGCAATTGTATTTCTTAATAAAAAACACACTTAATATAATAAAACTATCTATCTGTTTTCACGAAGACGCTCCCAAGTACAATTAATCAACAATGGAATGCAATGACCATAATACACTACTTCTATATCCACACTATGTCAACATTTGAGTAAAATCCATTTAAATTTATAATAAATAAATATTTGCTAGGAAGTTCAAAAACTCTTCTGAATAAGTAATTCCCAAAATGCCACCAGCAACTCAAGTGTGGTATTTGGTTTTAACAAATAAAAGGTTACAGGTGACTTAACTTCCATGAATTTGTCTTCCACTAACTTACCTTTTGGGGTAGCATACGATCACAGTAAAATGAAAGTAAAAGGCTTTTATTTGCCTTATCTTGCCTGGGGATTTGCTATTTTCGTATGGATTCTGTAACAGGCAGAAAACACCCACAATTTGGCTATCTACAAAGAACATTTTACATATTAGAAAGCACTGAATTTTCTGCAAAGAAAAAGTTAAGAAGCTGTTGCCAGAAATGCACAACTAGTTGAAACAAAGAATTTTACTTTCTGAACAGAAAATACTAAATATTTTCAGACTTAGCATTATTACTTAGAGTGGCTAAACAAGCAAGGAGCTGTCCTTATAACTAAAGGATCTGAAAAGGAAGGTCAAGGACACTGCAATGGCATAGAGCCAGGCAACAGAAGGTGCTAAACAGAGCAGAGACTGGTGGATCTGCTGACCACAGTAAGAGACCTCTGAATTTCAGTACACTAGAATTCCCTTTCTTTACACTGTATTATCTTCACTGGATGGCCAAGTTATCTGTAATGGTGTGTACTGAGGCAATCTACAAAAACAAAGAACAAACTTCTGCACAGACAGATGTGCAGACAATTTGTACGTTAAAACAAAATAAAAGCTGCAATCTATCAAATGCGTTACTTCTATATTGCCCTTCTGGTTGCATCACAGCAATCTACAGTGGTCAAAATAGAAAAGACTTTTGCAGTTCCAAACAAATACTGATTATTACTACTGAAATCCTATTTAAAAAAAAGTTTTAATATACATACCAAAAGGGATTCTTTAAGTGAAGGTACATTCCCCTCCTCCCCAAGGTAGCATATTTTTCCCAAGTACTTCATCATCCCTCATGTATACAAAACAGTCGCTTCCTATATCGAAAGTTTAGCATTTAGAGACATATATTTAAAAAAAATAGAGAAATTTTTAATCTTTCATTGTGTAAGCTACACAACCATGACTGAAAAAAGCAAGTGTCTCTTGACTCATTAATTAGAGTAGTACACCATCTTCTAGCTGTTCAGCTAGGAAAAACAGATTTTTCAAAAATGAAAAAGGGACAAGACAAAGAAAATTCAACCAGCTTTTTTCTCCCCCAAGTACAATTTCACAGAATTATCACTCCGATAAATCCCTGTAAATAGCAGAGTTGACAGGCTAATTTTATGTACATACTGTTAGATGCTCAAAGTTAATTCTGCTATAAGTTACCTTAAACTGAAGTGGAAATAAAGGCATTCCCGGAGCTACCTTCATTAATCTCATTGCCTTTTTAACCTCCCATGTGACTTCTGGCAATGGAAAATAAATTAATATAATGAAAGATTTGTGAGGTTTTGAGTAAGGAAAAAAAAGATATCAAAGATCTAAAAACCAGTATTTAGAAGTTTAGGTTTTATATTACTGAAGGTCAATTTTTTTTTTTTTTTTTCAAATAAACACACTTAAACTCCTGAATAAAGTATGCTGCTCAAAAGACCTTCTCTTTTACAGGCATAGTAAAACAGGAATTGCACTGTTGAAATCATGGGAAGGGGTTATCAATAAACCCAGTGCTAGAAGTTTTACATTTTTGTGGTTCAAAAAGACTGCTGTTGAATAGATGAACACATCCAGTTAACCAAAAATAGAGATAACCTAAACCCACAAGTATTAACAGAAAACACATTTTAAGCCACATATTAAATGTAATTTCCTTAGGAAACCATACATTATACTTAGTGGTACACTTAAAATTTAAAAGAAAAACAAACACATGCAAACAAGTCTATATCCCTATAATCTCAGGAAGCCACAATCACCACAATCCTTCTCCATTTATTATTAAAGATAGTTGCCCTAGTGTAAGAAATGTGTTTCACACATCAGCCTGATTTAATTTGTCACATCACAACAAACAGTGTGGAAGAAACTCAGTATGGCACTTCCACAAGAAAAACAACAACAAAATAAGCTTTTGGGTATGTAGCAGTGAGGTTGGAACTGGATGATCTTTAAGGTCCCTTCCAATCCAAACCATTCTATGATTCTATGATTGTCATTTGAAGAATCAGAACAAAAGGTAGTGAATTTAGAAGCAGTAGGGTTCTTCGGTTTCTGAAAAAACACTACAGAGGTCAGCCACCAAAATGATCAGAGGGCTGGATCTCCTCTGAGGAACAGCTGAGAGAGCTTGGCTTGTTCAGCCTGGAGAAGAGAATGCTTCACAGAGACCTTCTTGCAGCTACTCAGTACTTAAAGACAGCCTATAAGGAAGATGGGGACAAACGTTTTTAGCAGGGCCTGTAGAAACAGGACAAGGGGTAACTGTTTTAATGCAGAAGAGGGTAGATTCATACTACATAACAATGACATTTTTTACAGTGAGGGTGGTGCAACCCTGGAACAGGTTGCCCAGAGAGGTGTCCCATCTCTGGAAACATTCAAGGCCAGGCAGATGGGACTCAGACCAACTTGATGTAGTTGACAGATGTCCCTGCTCACAGCAAGTGGGGTTGAATTAGATGGTCTTAAACGGTCCCTTCCATCCAGAGCCCATTTTATAATTTCTAAGAAAATTCAAGTAATTATTCTCCAAAGTCATACCATCATATTTTCTACAAATTACTTGATCATTTGACTAAAACTTAACAGTAACATTTATGCTTTCCTTTATAACTAAAACATCCTAACACTTAACGATTTCTAAAAAATACTGCCTGTCTTCACTCAGTTTTCAATCTGCCAAAGCACTGCTTACTCAAATGACTTTTTACCACTGCCTTCAGTTGCTTGGGTTTCTACTTTTAGAAGTTTCAGCAAGTGAATCAATGACTTCCAATAAAATTATGAAAAATAATATAATTTCCTCGTGGAAGTATGCGTTAAATGCTTCTCTAGAAAATCTCATAAGTGTGAGAGGTGTGCTTTTCACCAACCTTCCACTACCACTCTTGCTTCCAAAATCAAATAGATTTAAATTAGACTCCTCTGAAAACCAGAATTAGTTAAGCTTAGGAATCAAAAAAAAAAAATAGCCAAAGAAGGCAGTATTCTCTGTTCCCATTTACTAATAGCAGGGAAAGAAGTACCGCATGAAACAATGTACTTCACACAATCTCACTGAGGTTCTTTTGGACCAACTCTTCAAATTGAGAAAATATACGAAGCATTTCAAAATATATGGTTATTAAAAATAGGGCTCTTCAGTTTTTTTATTTGGTTTTTATTTATATGTTTGTGTTCAAAAGGGATGATCATAATTTTACTGGTGCCAAAATGATCTTATCTTGTTATGCATTTGAGAATCAGTACCATGGATTATTTATTTTTTTTATTATATATACCCACATGTAGGTTGTGTATGCCTACAGTATTTTGATAAGCCAAAAATCTGTGTATCATCTTTCATTCTCATTATAAGGTGACTTTCTTTTAACACCATCCATAAACATTTATTTAGCCAAAGCCCACAGAGAGCTAGAAGCATATTAAGAAAACTGCAGTTCTAATATTTCACAGATATGAAGTTGAAGGTACAGTAGGTATTCACCACTTTGCAGACACTAAAACAGATATCTATTTTTTTGAACCCAGCACCCTTCCAAGCGTAAAATTTCAAACAGAATTACCATGAAACTGAGAATTAGAGTCTACAATTCCCAAGTAGTAAAATCTAGGCAGGAAAACACTACAGAAACTGTGAGATTTCAAACACGCACAACTCTGTCAGGTGACTTCAAACCTTTTTAGACTACCAGAAAAGTAACAGTAAGCATTCTCTTCTTTCCCATTTAATTAAGGCCAGTGATCAGACCTAAAAAATGCTGCATCCATATGCTTGAAAGAAAAGTCAACAATACATTTCCCCTTTCAGTCTGCTAGTAACACTGATTTCAAACACTGATAACTGTCATTATCATTCAAAATGACTAAGACAGACAGGCCTGAAGCAACTGGTTATTTTTCCCCCACTTCATCAACATAAGAAACAAACCTGTGCAGTTAAACATCTGTTTTATTAATACACCTGCCTCTCAGAAGATAGAAAATATCTTCAGCCACCATTAGATTGTATGCAGAACACTGTCTTGATACTTTTTCTGATTTACAATGCTCTTTATTACAATGTTTGTATTGAAATTAAGAAGGTAGGCAGCACCATACTGGATCAAACCTACTGTTCTGAAATGAAACGAAATCAAAGCCATTACAGAAAAATCTTTCCTCAGTTATCTTTCCAGTGTTCAGCAGTTCACATGACAGTTAGGCTTCTTCCATACGGCAGGCACACTCTGCATACAGCTACCGTCATCCTCATCTTCCACAATCACCTCAAAAGGTTTTTGGAATATGGTTCCTCCTCGCACACATCTGAATTTCCTACCAAATGGAAAAAGGGAAGCCCGAGGACAGGCTCTCTGAAGGCATGAAATCCTCCCACTGTACTGAATTTATTTACTGCCTATTTAATCACATTACACAACAGTAACACACTGGAAGCTGCAATAAATACTTGATAAGGAGGAAAAAGGTCCTATTCCTGCCTTTTTTTAAAATATATATATATATATATATACACACACACACACTTTTTAATCCCACATTTCAGCAAAATTCACTATTTTCAGGAAGATGCATCTTTAACATTTCCAATTTTCATCATTTGACCAAGGAAAATTTATTAATATATTCAAAAGATCAACAAAAATTACAGATTTGTGGTGAGTTTACATTACCACAAAGTTATAAGAAGAAGCAGTACGCTACAGACACTAAAGTATGCTAGAACACAGTTGTTAATACAAGCGTGCAATGGGTTTTTTTTTTCCTACGTAATTTAAGTGAGAAATCTTGGCAGCAAAGAATCCAGCTGAATTTGATTTTGCTAATTAGTTGTTTAATTGCATTTAATTTTTTGTACAGATGTTCACAGCTCATTTGGGAGATCTATTTTGTAAGTACAAAGTTAAAAGTGCCTCAGATTTTCTAGACCTAGGAGATCTGAATGTTTGGAAATACTCTGGCTTTAATCTGTTCTAGTAATTTTCGTTACAAGGAAGAACAACCAGCACCCTCCTAAAAAAGTCTCAGAGCAGTCTAGACAAGCCCTGCAAAATTATCACTACACAAATCAACTGCAAAAATAGCCTTAAAATTCATAAGATTTTACACATCAAAATAACTCAGATGCTCCACCTGTGTCAACAATGATCAGCTGCAAAAATTTCAAATAGAGCAACCCTACTTAAAAATCACACCCAAAAAGACCAACAAAAAGGAAATCCATCTTTTCTATGGTACTGTACAACAGGAGGATCCAGGGAATTACAGGCCTGCCAGTCCAACCTCAGTACCAGGGAAACTCATGGAACAAGTGATCTTGAGTGCTATCATGAAGCACATGCAAGAGAACCGGGTGATCAGGCCCAGTCAACACGGGTTCACAAAAGGCAGGTCTTGCCAAACTAACCTGATCGCCTTCTATGACAAAGTGACTCGACTGCTGGATGAGGGAAAAGCTGTGGATGTATCTTCCTGGATCTCAGTAAAGCTTTTGACAGTTTCTCACAGGATTCTGTTACAGAAACTGTCGGCCTCTGGCCTGGACAGGCGCAAACTCTCCTGGGTGGAAAATTGGTTGGATGGCCAGGCCCAGAGAGTGGTGGGAAATGGCTTTAAAACCAGTGGGAGGCCAGTTACAAGTGGGGTTCCCCAGGGCTCAGTGCTGGGTCCAGCCCTGTTCAATGTCTTTATCAATGACCTGAATGACAGCATCGAGTGCACCCTTAGCAAGTTTGCAGCCAACACTAAATGGGGTGAAGCGTTGATCTGCCGGAGGGAAGGGAGGCTCTGCAAAGGGATCTGAACAGGCTGCACCGCTGGGTAGAGCCCAATGGCATGAGGTTTAACAAGGCCAAATGCCGGGTCCTGCCCTTGGGGCACAACAACCCTGTGCAGAGCTACAGACTAGGAGAAAGCTGCCTGGAGGAGAGGGACCTGGGGCGTGTTGGTTGACAGTCAACTGAACATAAGCCAGCAGTGTGCCCAGGTGGCCAAGGCCAATGGCATCTTGGCTTGTATCAGAAACGATGTGGCCAGCAGGTCCAGGGAGGTTATTCTCCCTCTGTACTCAGCACTAGTGAGACCGCTCCTTGACTCCTGTGTTCACTTCTAGGCCCCTCACCACAAGAAGGATGTTGAGGCTCTGGAGCGAGTCCAGAGAAGAGCAATGAAGATGGTGAAGGGGCTGGAGAACAGGTCTTATGAGGAGCAGCTAACAGAGCTGTGGTTGCTTAGCCTAGAGGAGACTGAGGGGAGACCTCATTGCTTTCCATAACTACCTGAAAGGAGGTTGTAGAGAGGAGGGTGCTGGCCTCTTCTCCCAAGTGACATGGAGCAGGACAAGAGGAAATGGCCTCAAGCTCTGCCAGGGGAGATTTAGGCTGGACATTAGGAAAAAAGTTTTCACAGAAAGGGCCATTGGGCACTGGAACAGGCTGCCCAGGGAGGTGGTTGATTCACCTTCCCTGGAGGTGTTTAAGGGATGGGTGGATGAGGTGCTGAGGGGCATGGTTTAGTGTTTGAAAGGAATGGTTGGACTCTATGATCCGGTGGGTCTCTTCCAACCTGGTTATTCTGTGATTCAGCTAAGGTGAGGAAAATACATCAGCAATTCCTTTGAGGCTCATAAAATCAGGTTTTGCTTCTGCCTTTCCACAGCTACCTACGAATTCTATTAGTTTTAATATGACTTCTACTTTAAAACTAACTATTACATATGATTAATCTCTAGTAATAATATTTTTGACAAATTCACTTTCCAAGCTGTAAGCTTATCTTCTCTTTCTTCTTCACTAAGATTTATAAAGACAGTATATATCTAAATACTTTGATTTATATAGGAGAATTTTTCTTATGTTTATTTTCTCTTTCTTTTTTCATCACAAAGAAGACACCAAGACACCCGAAATGAGTTATAAGGGCATAAATTATCAGTGAAAGGTCACTAATTCCATCAAGGATAATGGCCACAAGAAGCCTCAATGGATAATATCAAAATTAGAATAACTACAATTTAAAGTATTATATCCCTTTGACCGTCTTCATTTTCCACTTTGTACTTTCCTAAAATACTCTTGTTTTCACTAGGCTTCACTTAGGTATATGAAATCCTGTTTTAAAGAACTTTACAATTAATACACATACATATATGTAAGTCTTGTATTGAGCTATACACACATATTCTTCCAGTTTAACTCTAAATTGAATTTAGATAATTATAGTCATTAAGATTTGGTGCTACTTCGTCAACAACAGCATAAGCTCTAAGACATTTTTGTCTCTTAAGTATTGCAAGACTAGGAATAAAAATGTGCATAAACAGGAATGTGGCATAAACAGTTATCAGGAACATTAATCTACTCTTCCTTCTCTCAGTTACTTTATATTATAAGGAACACTTTTCATATCAAACAGCAGAGATACATCTGGCCCAATCATTTTTAAATACTACTCACAAAGCATGTAGATTTTACGACAGGTCCTTTTTAATCCTTTTTCTGTAACTGCTACAGTATTTTAATCTTATGGTATACACTTGTATCAAATTATGTAAATTAGGTATGGGATATTAAAAGTATAATAGATAAGTAGTAGGTACTAATACACATTCCTGCACTGCAACAAAAAGAATCCTTAAAGCAAACATTCTGGGGTTTAGCCATATCAATTTTACACTTGTAATGTTTGAAATAATTTCTGAATAAGAGAAACCGACAAACTTAATTTATAACAGTTCAAATATACCACAAAAATTCAAGAAAATAGTAATGGCTGGCTCATGAACCAATAGCACAGAAGAAAATATAAACCAAATATAGTACCTGTACAGTAGCACCTCAATATCACGAACAAATAACCCTTCTTCTAGTAGTAGCATGTAAATATGAAGAAAATACTTAGAACATGTAGATAATACACTAGCACCACTTGTAACTTGGAATTAAGCTCTTTCCTAATGTCCTGAAAGTAAATTTTAAACGTAACATACAAATTTGCTATACTTTTTTGTACACAGGTTTTTCCTTAACTTTCCAAAGGCCATTTTACTACCTACACAGTAAACAGGGTAGCACTGTTCCTTTCTTATTTCTGAGCCTGCATTAATAATAACTGAAGTTAAAGTATAACTTTGGAAAAAAAAATTAATCCACTGCTTCTGGAAACATTTCTTTTTTCTTAATATAACCTTACAAGTCCCCAAAGAAACAGATTTAAAATGTGTAATTCCTATTCAGTGCCTAACTTAACCATCGTACTTCACTTTTTGAAGTAAATGATGCACTTTTTTCCCCCTATTTGTATAGCCTTCCCCTTATCATAAGAGTCCTTAATGAACCACATAAAATGTACACTTACACTAAGAAATTGCTTCTGAAATGGATGCTTTTCAGTTTTGAATTCAGAACTATTCTCTACTTGCAAAGACAGGTGAAAAGTCCTCCAAAACTAGCAGGAGTGAAGGGAGAAGGGAAGAGGAAGGCATAAGAAATGCAGTAATACAATTTCAAGAAGTACCACAGTTCATTTTAGGACACAAAGTGGGGATCATCTTACTTTCTCAAAATCAACTGTTCATCACTTGCATTGGAAATACTGTTCACAGACCACTGAACAAGCATATACAGATGAACAAGCAAGAAAATTATAGCATAAGATGCCCACCACTTTCAGTGGGGTAAAGTTCTCAACTTTGACTAGCAGCTTTATTCTAAATAGTAAAATGTTGGTTATTGCATTACAAGGAATGATGAAGAAAAAGATGTGTAAAAGAAAACAGCATTATTTTGGTAAGAATTCTAGGAAAACTTAAGGGGGAAAAAACCAGATACCCCTTTCAGTTACAATATTTAAAAGTAGACCTATCCCACATGAATACTAAAATATATATTTTTTAACTTAATTATAAGCTTTAGTTCTACGTCTTTTAAATTATCTTCTAACTACCATTAAGAAAAACTTTTAAATTCAGGTAAGATTAAGTGACAGTCACAAAACAATTGTGCCACCTTATTAATTACCTATCCTGATTGTTGATTCAAAATGAAAAATTAACATGAAATGTTAAAAATACTTCTGCTACACATATACATAGTAGCTGTGAAGTTTTATTATTTTGTAGGTTCTTCAAAAAAGAAAGTCACTAATTTTTTTTATTCAGTCTGAAACACAGGTTGTAATGACAAAGTTTATCAAACTAATTCTGTAAACTTTAATTTAGAAAAATATACCTATAATGATGTAATTGTATGGTTACAAACTTTCATCCAACATCATATCAACACATATGTGGTACATAAATTAAATACACACAAACATTTTTACTTGAAGTGAATTTTAAAACTGTTCTCATGTCCTGAAGGGTAACCAGGAAGCTGAATTCTGTGGGCTAAAAGGAGAGATTTTTGTTGTGCATATAGAAAATAGGAATCCTATGGGGTTCCTACATGCCTAATCAAGACACAATAATCTTCTTAATGAAACAGAGAGAAATGAGGTTATTTGCAAAAAATCTAAACCATATTCCATCTCACTTTGCACATTTTGAGTGAACTTTGAACAAAAGGTCCTAATACCACGTTTCACATGAACTTGTAAGAACTTAGAACTGCCAAACTTTGTTATGCACTGAAGTACCTAGGCTGAACAGCACCTCAGTTAGATTGAAACTATGCAACACAACCCATAAACAGATTTTATTAGAAGTTTCATTATAAAATTCCTCTATTATCAAGACTGATTTTTTTTCCTATTTAGATGTGACTTTTGCTTGTCTTAGTACAGACTACTAAAACTCCAGCTACAGTCACTTGTAAGATTTAAGGTGACAAAAGTTTTGAGGTTTTTTTCTTTTACTTTAAAAACAAAAATGTCTTGTAAGATTTTTTTTTAACATTTTAAATATCTAACATACTAAAGCAGCCTAAAAAATAAAAACTTCCCAAGTCCTCAGCTTAAATAAAATTATATTCATCACAGGCCCACAGTGATCAAAGAATTTCACCATATTCCATTTCTCTTTTGATAAAAAATACTCCGGCCTACACAGAATTCATTGAGATTTCAATTAAAAAGTTGGTACTTTCCCCAAATCTTTAGCTAAGAGGCTTAGAGATGAAATGGCTAACCCCAACTTGGATTATGTATTTGAAACAGCTTTCTCTTTCCAGATCCATCTTCTCATCCCTTTTCTAGAAATCACCATCAGTCTGTAATTCAGGCAACCTGTGAACTTTAGGGTTACAGCAACAATATAGGCATTGCAAACAAGAAAGAAACAGCAAAGGACACTGAAATGACAAGAAAGTCATAACAGAACTCTAGAACAAAAACGTAAGAAAAGTAAGATGAATCTTAATGTAGGACCACACCACACATTTGTAGGTAAGTATATTTTTGAAATGACCCAATTATTACATTTGCACAGACATGTAACAGCCATCCCAATAAAACACTTCTTTCCCTTTTTATAGACTACTCTGGATAATGCTCAAGGACCAATTTTAAAATTTGCTAAGACAGAGCCAAAGAAGCAGCTATTTAATCTCATGAAAATATTTTCGAATGAGGCAGAATTTTTAAAGTTGGAAAAACACTGCTTTGATTTGCCATATACCTTTGCAAAAACACTAGAGCAAATCTAGCCCCAACTCCTCAATTCATGTTGCCAAAGCAATGGTAAGAGTAAATATAGAGGCAGTCACTGAGAGGCTGCAGAGTAGCCACAATCAATGACAGTAAAGGAGCTGAACAAGGCAAGACTCTTGAAACATCTTGTCTGGAATACATTCCTCTCCTCCTCACCAATCTGTTCACACACGACTGTCTCAGCATCTAGTTACAAATTTCCAGAGCCTTTCCATGTCCAATGGAGATACAATTAACAGGAAATTAAAAATCTGAAGGCCTTTAGTTACCTGACTTTGAAGTTTCCTTATTTGAGTTTAGACTTGGGGAGCGCCTAAACAATTGGTTACATTTTTGATATGCAACTTCTTATTAAAATAAAATAAAAAAAAAAACCAGAAGGGAAACCAGTCTGAAAATAGCTGAGAAACATATAAACATCAATGAGTATACAACCACAATCTCATGCAAATTAGCAGAAAGTATGGTTGGTTTAAAGGTAGCAGTGATCTGTCTAGAATGCCATATTTAATGCCAACACAGTGTTCCTTACCAATCAAATTAATTTTCAGCCAACACAGTATTAATTTATCAACATTATCAGATATTCAGGCAAAGCTATACTTGGAGTCACTTGACTTCTAAAATAGGACTTGTCAAAGCTAAAAAGTTAGCTTAATACTAACTTTTTTTTAGCAAAGGCATCTTGCATACTTTCAGTAGTAAAGGCTGAGTGAGCAGCAAATCCCATTTCAGAAATTCTGATTTGTCTTAAAAAGCACTTCCACAGACTGGGGTTATGAGTTATAGCTACCTGCAACACAATTAACTTGGACTTAATGACCCAACAGTATGACTGTACAAGCATGCTGTCCATTAACACTTCTGTTTAGTTTCATTAACTAAATTGCACTTATCTTATGAAGAAAGAAATGACCCCTTTACTTTGCAATAAAAGCTTTTACCTTTCCAGGAGCTTGTTTGAACAATCTCATGCAAATAAGCACCAAGCTCACTGGGCACATTTTTGTCCTAAATGAAATAGGATGAGTATGACTAGTAAAGATGCTTCAGAGCTTTTCCCTAGTGTATCTCTTGTAGAAGAGCTTGGAAGTGGCAGCATTACCTCAATTTTTGGGCAGGTAAAGGGCCCTAGGAGACCTATGAGATTTTATAGGTTTATTTGGAAGGAAACCGAAGTGGATTCCCTAAGCCATTATATCCTTTCCACACCTATGTCCTAACAATTCACTTGAATTAGCTTCCCAAAAGACCTCTCAAATGCCTGGTATATTGTGTTCCCTTTTAGTCCTCAACCTAGAAGCTCCCCAAGTACAACTCATGTAAGGGAACACAGATGAGAGTATACAGAGCTGTAATAACTTTCTGTAAATGTTAGCAGTGTCTGCCAGTATACCAAGACAAAATTGATTGACATTTTGCATTCTCCTCCCCTGCCCCCCACTTTTAGAAAGGCAAATTGTATACAATAAAAAACACATTATTAATCCCTGTGGTGGGCTCACTCCAGCTAGCAGCTAAGTCTACAAAGTTGCTCACTCACCACCACCCCACCTCCAGCAGGGTGTGAGAAAATAGGAAGAGTAAAAGCAAGCAAAATCATGGGCCAAGATAAAAAAAAAAAAAACCCAAAACAAAACCAAAAAAACCAACAAAACAAACCGCAAGCCAAAAAACAAGTGATGTAAAGGCAATCACTTATCACCTCCCATAGGTGGGAGTGATGGGATGGCTGCTTAGCTGCTCTGAGCAAAATGGCACCTAGAACTCCCTCCCCTACATTTTGTTGCCAAGATGACTTTATATGGCATGAAATAGGTGTAGACAGTTCAGGTCACCTGTGTGGTTGGGTCCCCACTCAACTCCTCATGCATGCCCAACCTAGGCATCAGAAGGGTGTGCAGAGTGAAAAACAAAGACAAGCCATGCTGCTGTGCAAACACTTTTCAGCAAAGTTAAAACATGAGTGTTATCAACATTTTTGGGTCACACATTTAAAACCTAGCAGCACACAAGCTGCTATGAAAAATATTTAACTGCCTCCTAGTTATACCCAACTGTACTCTGAAGTCTTGCTTTCCTTCTTTGACCTTTGTCATGCATGAAAGTGATTTTTATCTATCTGCACAGTGTGGAAAGGCCAGCGTGAAGAGTTTAACAACTGATAACAATTCTCAGATGCTCAAGTTTGACTTTTTTTTTCCCATTAACTTAAGGGAGGGACATCCTGCATCAAGAAAAACAGGCTATATGGAAAAAACAGATCTTTCTTTCCTCATTGTAGGCATTTTATCACAGCAAACATTCTGAACATCTCTCAATACTATCTATAATACTATTTTAAAAAAAAAGTCTTAGAATTTTGCATAGTTAGAAGCACCTAAAATATTATGGGGACCACAGATTAGTCAGATTCCACTAAAAATACAACTACAATTTACATTATCAGAAGAAGGGCTTTGCAAAGAAAAAGGTCTGCCATCATTACCTACAGGTTCATGGGAGGGAGTCAGCCTAAGAGAATTAACAGCTTTCAGCTGTAAAATTACTAATTCCAGCAATACAGTACATTGAACATACCATTTGAGTTATATGCCAACTTAAACTACCACATATGGCATATCTATCTAATTATCACAGTTTGTGTTTTCATATGCAGAGCTGTTCTAGTTTTTAAACAATGTGTCAAAATGCACCATTTTATCTGAAAATAGAAAATGCTATCTTTTATAACAACAGTAGATTAACACTGTATTTTTAACATGCTGTACACATGTAAAAAACAAAACATAGAAAAATACATTAGAACAAGTGTCTAATGTTACAGCAATGCTTAATCTTTATTAGTAAAACATTAAGATGCAAAATGAATACTAACAGTGAGAACAAGTTTTCAGAGACAGTATATTCAATTTTTATTTTTCCTTTCAAATCCTTAATTCACCTATTGACAAACTGTCTTAACTTGACAACAGATAAATAAGACAATCAAGTTAGTCATTCTCCCAGATTTGTATGTGATTAATACTGTACAATAGCACGTGTGCAGACATCAGTTGCAGTGAAGACAGACCTCACTTGTGTTTCTTCATGTGCTATTTGACTCACTCAGAACAATTGCTGTTGCAGAATCATACATTCAAATTGCCATTCAATACAAAACATGCCCTAAAATATTTGATTTCAGATTCCCCAGCTGGTGCTTGGTGTCACTTCAGCTGTTTTAATGTTTCTTTACATAAATAAGCAAAGAGCTCACACAGTTACCATGAAAGATTACATAATCTCACTCTCACCTTTTCCAACTCAAACAGGACCATGTATTTTTCTACAATAAAATAAAAAGGTGCATGGAAGCCAACAGTTAACACCTTAGAAGCCAAATGGCTATGTAGTAGCCAATCTAAATATTTTTGGTTCCTGTCAGTATAAACTATATAAAACAAAGTCAAAAAAATAAAAGTGTAAAGTATAAAACAAAGGTAAAGATACAACATTCAATCAACTGCATTTTCCACTGTCTCCCTCAGTTCTCATAAATTACAGGTTGTACATTTGATAACTTCTTTCAACCGGAAGCAGACAATAATAAGATATACTTGAAAAATACTGTCTTAAGCTGAAAGCATAGATTACACTATAAGTAAGAATATGCAACAGTTTAAGAAGTACCTCCCTGATTTTTTTCCCCCTTTTTAAGTATTTCCCCTTTTTCTTGCAAAGACACTGTCAACTAAATGAAAAGGCTATAAAACTCTTATCCCAAAAGGTGAGAAAAATTATTCGGCAAGTTCATACTGATAATCTTTATTATATACCCATCTTTGATAAACATGTTTACAACTGAAAAGGCATCCTACATGATCCACACCAAAGTACATGCATAATTCCTGTATTCATCACTTACTTCACTATATTAAAAAAGGTATCTCCAAATATATATTCAAACTGCTCTATCCAGTTGGAAAAGTTCAATTACAATTTTTTTTCAAGGTCAGAAAATGGCGAGAACACATCCCTCCTCAGAGGAAAAGGTAGCAGTCAATATTCACTACCACATACAAGCACCAGGAAAAAAAAATATTCCTGTGCTAGAAAAAGGAAAACTCCTAGAAACAAGGAAGTCCTCTGCCAAAAGACCTGAATTGGAATCATATACAGATTTTGGTTTTTTATTATACATACTACTATTCATCTACCCTTACATGAAAACACAATAATATGGTACTATACAGACTTGATGCACAGTCCACCTTGCATAAATTCAGTACTTAACTGAATTGAATGTTTGGATACAGAACCTTCTGGTAATTTTACTGCCTTTTGTATAAGTGTCTCAACTCACTTTCCTGGGAGGAAGTGGCAAATAGGAAAGAAATTCTCATTTTCAGCCCTTATATTTAACAGGCTAGCGAAATAATTTGAATTCCAGTTTGCTGAAAGTAATAGAACATCAGCAGCGGAAAGACAGAATAAATGTATTTCACTGTGCTAATATGTATATATAAATAGTTTGGACAGCTTTAAGAAATGCTCAAAATGCTTAGATTCAATGGACTATTTGATCTCAAACAACGCAGAGAATGGGAAACAATATGTCAGGTTTTCATTGCTTATAAAAAAATCTTCACCCTACCTAAAAATGGGAAGTTTTACTTACTACAAAATCTGAATTCAGAGTGATGGTTATATTTTATCAGCAGAATTTCCATTCTGAATATGAAGTATAAGAGTGAAAGAAAAAAAAGATGATGTATGTTAAACTACTTACGAAAAACTATAGGTTTTCCAGTGCTCAGAACATGCTGAACTACTATTCAGAATATAAAGGTTCAGAGGAGGAAAAATTGGAGCTCTGAAAAACCTTGAAGATTAAAAATTGAAACGAAATACCACTTGAGACTGAATCACTGGCTTCTTCCCAAATAAGCAGCATATATTATTTTTTGGATGAAATATATCTTTCTAACCATCTTCAGCATTTGTAAGATGGCCTGCCCAGCAAGATTCCTCCACTTTCCCCATGGAAGGGGATAAACAGGGTACATCTCACACCTTGAAGCAGATGACACTAGTAAGTTATTGCTACCGAGAATAAATATCCATAGAGAAATTCAATATGAAAATAATCTTTTGAGTAAGGGAAAAATAAAATGGGGAAGTGATAATCCCCTCAGAAGCCAGCATTTAAATGCTATGTGAAAACTGCTGCACTGTAAAGGGATTAACACAACAGAACCTGCTTAAAGCAGAGTGAAACTTCAAAAATTATTCAATATAGAGGGATAAAGTCCACTCAAATGTCCTAAGTCATCTAAGTCTTTACACAGAGACTTACCTACAAGCATTCCAGAATATCTATGTATCCAAATCTGCACTACAATTAACAAATCTTTTTTTATAAACTGGGATCACTTCACATAAAATATGCCATCATTCTCCCATGATTTCTCAATAGACTTAGCTACAATTCAGTCGAATTACTAACAACACTTGTTCCTCTAAATTAGTAATGAAATATTATACCTCTTTCTAGACCTGACACAGGCCATACTACAAACATGAAATTGATATTAGTTCCTGAAATACTTTTATTTTTAAGTACATTTGACCTGAATGTCAGACAACCAGTATTAGCTTATCTGTACCTTCCAAGTAACCATACATTACAATATAAAAACCTCATCACACAAAAGTAGTGCCAGTAATATACACTAATTTACATCAAAACCCTTGAATAATTTTAGTTTTGTCTTTATACTATCTATGGCAAGGAAACACTTTCCAAATTAAGATACCTTCATGCTTACAAGTACTGAGGCCATTACGACTGCCTATTCTGATCTCCTACAGAAAAATATTACACAGGAAAAAAAAAGGCTGCATTACCTTAGAAGCCCATTTAACTATATACATACATTTAGGAAAAGGTCATTAAATTTTAATTGCAGTTGAAATATCACAGCTCTTAGTAAATCGTTGCTTCTGAAAGTTGGTACCTCGAGAAAAAAGACACTCAAATCAGAAGTGGCCATGGTAGTAAAAAGCCAAATACTTAAAAGACAAATAAATAATGAAAAAAATCAATGATCTTCAGACAGTCAATACAAAGTTGCCAAAATTTACAAGCAGAGACTTCTTTACAAAAGAAAACACACAAATATTTTTGCACAAGACAAAACTTAACAAGTCCTCGGACTAGCCAATACTGAAAGTGTGGTAATGATTTATGCACCATTCTAATAAGTTATTCCATCAAATAAGGATAAAAAGTGGATAAAAAATTAGGAGTTTTTTTTCCCCCTCACTCTGAGCATTTGCAAACATCTTGGAAAGGGCAAAATAAAGGTATTCTTTCTACACCTATGTAAGATTAAATTTTGTGCCCTTCTCATGTCTGCACCCACTAATCCAGAAAGTGCTAAGCCAACAAAGTGTGAAGGACAGAACTGGAACTACTTCCAAACATGAAAACCCACATTCTTTCAAATAGTAAGCACTATCAAAACCACAAGCCACTGAAAAAGATAATACAGAAACAAGCAAATGATTAATAACTAATCAACAAATTACCATTTAAAAACTTAAATAAAAATTAAATGTACCCAGGTATAAACATTATTTCATTCAAACACTGACCTTTCCACAATTTTCCACTCTGTGTCTCCATGACTAAAAGTTTATAGGACATCTGCGTGACCAGAAGGGGGGGTGGGGGCTGTTTTTAAAAGGTCCAGGAAACCTACAGGACAAATATAGCTTACCATTGCACTGATTTTATCATCAGGAACATGCAAGACAATCTCTAAGGCTGACAATTACTTGTGGATTTCTATACACACTTAAATATATTGTTTTTAACAACTGAAACAATTTCAAATCCAGCTACCTGAGGAAACACTTACATTCTTCTTCTAAATACTAGTTATTCAGGAAAAGAACTCATGATGAACTCGAGTAAAATGAGGAGCTACTGGCTACACAAGTTAACTTCCTTTTTATAGAGGTTCTTTTCTGTCCAGTCCTAAGAGGTTACCTGTTCATGGCACAAAATTGTTACACCTTTTTTCTGTTTATTTGGGTTCAATTCATCAGGAAAAAAATATTCATTTGATGTATTGTGTTGGCACTTACTAGGACATCTAGTCACAGATGTAGATCCATACAGAACTAGACAGCTTATAAAATCATGAAGTACGTATTTTATTATTGTTAAAAGCAGTGCAAATGGTAGATGAGCACTTGGTATTACCACTCTAAACAAAAACACAAAAAACCTTATATCCCTAAAAAAAAAAAGCTTTGTGAAATTAACACTTCCTTTATTTTTACTTTTTATAGTATTTTGCTATGCAAGAAATCACACACTGCTTGAGGAATAGTTATCTCAACAAAAAATGGCAGACTTAGGTGTGCTGTACTGCACAGTAAAAAGACTAAAAAATTAGGAAGTGATGTAAGGAGTTCCAGGGGAATCCAAATTTTACCTTAGACTGAAAAAGTCACCAAGTGTTCATCTAACACAGTAAGTAGAAGACAAACAAAGAATGAAGTGCGCACACACATGCAAGGCCGAAAACAAACCCCATACGTGTTCAACACCTAACACTTCTAACTGCATAAATTCCTTTTCCTAAAGCTTTAAAGGAATCCAGTAGCAGCTTTTCATTGCAGACCTTTGAAAATCACCAGACAGAGTACCAGAAGAGCCTCTCTCATTCTACAGATGTTTTCTTCAAATCTAGGTCAATAAACTGCCAAAAAGTCACTTGTTTCCCCTTTTTTGTGTCCCTCAAAAATTGTTGTTTGCCTGCCAGACTACAACAAAACAAATATTCTATAACTACAACTCAGTCCTGCTGTCAAAATGGTATTTACTGTAGCTGCTACAACTACTATACACTATTCTACCTGCACCTTGGCATTTCCTAACATCAGATTACAGATAGGGGCAACATCTAAACCTCAGCTAGATCAAGCTCGAACTCAGCATATGGCCCAACTGGTTTTTGCCCTCCATTCCCTCATAGCCATGATATTCCACTGTCCAACTCTTCAGGAATACACCGATACAGTTGTAATTCCATAAGGACACTGGATATTCAACAAAGCAAACTGAATGGATACATGTCATTTCCTACTTTTCCAATGCATGACTTAATATAAATATTTTCAATAATTTATATTACAAGGATTCCATAGTTGTATAATCAGTTATACAGATGTAATTTTTCATGTACAGTATGAAAATAAGAGTTTAGAACACACTAGGAGGATGATAAATTGCTGCTGCCTCTGATTATCTAGTTCTCTACAGAGAACTTGTTTCCCCCAATAGCCAACGATGAACCTAGAAAGAACTAAAGTCACTACTTGAAAATAAAATAAAATATATGTACATACAAATCTTCCAAGAGCTTTGGAGGTGTGCACTATGGTTCTTGATTCAAGCAAACAGGTGTCACTCTATGAAGTGGAAGAAAATAGTACAGATGTGTGAAGCTCTTTATGTGGGAAATTACAAGAGAGTTAAATGGCACTGAGCAAGGCACAAAAAGTGCTTTTAAAATAGAAACAAGGGAACATGCAGAGAACCTCAGTATCTAATTTAATGATTGAAAATGCAAAGGCTCCAACTGGTGAAACATTAGCAGCAGCCATGAATTTCACTGTAGTTCTGTATAACAAGTAATCTTACCTGAGTGATTCTCAAAAAAATGTCAACACATCGATTGTATTTTTCATCTGATCCTGTCAATGCTGAGATGACAGGCCCTGCAGGATGCAGTGAGAGATCAATGATGAAAAACAGATGTTTAGTCTTTTCACAAAGACAACAGTATCTCTTCCTCACTTACAAGGGATCTGACTCCAGATCTTTCATATTACCAATATATATATAACCTTAAACCTGGTCCCTAAAATACTACTCTTTCAAATGTTCTCTGGTCACATAGCTAGTTATTTACATCAGCGACTTCACACATCTTCCTATGTCTCTGGCTTTTCGCAAAGGAAACTTAATTTTGTCTGTCGATGCAGAACAATTAAACCTTGCAATTAAACTTACTGCAATTCAGAAGTCAGGAACAGCAATGCGCAACAGTACTGCTCAAAACTAGCTCAAACAAAGAGAGAGAAATTCAGACTCAGAAGTTACTAAAGCATGTTATCATTCCACAGTTGGGAGCTGACTTCCATAGACATGATTCCAAACACTACCTTATAGTGACATTTCAATAAGACCAGTTAAGTACTTGCAAATGAATTGTAATGCTTGTCTAAAATCAATAATAGTGCCGTTAATATTAAGTAAACCCTAATCAGATTCAATCACGATTAATTATAAAATATGTTAAAAGTGAAAACAAGCTAATATGGGGGGATGGGAATTTAGATAGCTGTCATTCTGTTATAAATTAAAATATTCAATGTCTACTAAGTATATGGAAAATTAAAAATAGATAAATGATTGTCAGGATACTCTGTTTTTAAAATAAAATACAAACAATACAGATAATCCTTATAATGCTAGGAACAGTCACGAACTGGGATGCAGATACCCACAAAATCAAAATAAAACAGGACTGAATAGAACCTTACAAGTCTGTAATGTAAAATTTAGATGATCTCTAGGTTAAATTCTGGTTTGATATTTCCTTTGGGGGATGGAAAGGCAAAATGGCCTTGAATATCAGAGTGAATACAAGGAACCTGATAGTTTTCTGAAGCCGTAGCATGCAATCAGGAAGAAGACAGTAGTCTAACTACAGTAAATTAATAGTCACACACATACAAAAAACACATTTATTCTAACTGCCAAATACCAAACTCCAACCTTACTTATTTTCATCTTACTAGAAGTCCTTAAAAGGCTGAGCTAACCAGCACAAGCAACAAGCACAGGCCACTAAACAACATACTACAGTACACTAGAAATTCATACCAGACACAAGCAATGCAATTGTCTGTAAATTAAAAGAATTGTATTTGTTGTCAGAATAAGCACAAATATTTTTGCAAGGTCCATTATGACAGTGACATTTCAAAAAAAATGTTTATCAGCCTCACTACCCCACAGATGTATCCTATAAACAAGAAACACACATTAGTATTAGATTGAAATACATTAAGAATTCTATGCTGGTATCAAAATAAACCCATTAGAAAACCAAATGGCCTACCTAGAAACTTGACTATCAATGAATTGAAAAAGCAGCCTTCCAATTTCTAGTATGTAATGCATTTTATACCATGACACTGAAGCCTCTGAGGGTCAGATTAATTAAGATCAACAGCAGCTGCAGTGCAACGTGAGAAGCACACTGCCACAGCTCTCACCAGTCCAGCCCAATTACCTGCAGCATTCCAACACTGAACAACTGACAACTACCCTACTCCTCACTCAGCCATTAATTCCCACTGGACTACTGATAAATGTTAAAAACCAAACTAACCTCTTTTTAAGATGGACTGCAAAGCTGACTGCACCTGCTGCACGATGCAACAATGAGTTCCACAGAGACATCTGCCAGTCAAATCTTTACAGATGTTGCTTAACTTTATGCTAGAGCTGTGTCCAAAGACAGAAACGAGATAGTAATCAAGCACAAAGCCCCCTTCTGAATCCTTCTATGCTTCATTTCTAAAAGCCAGTCTGACAATTTCACTAAATCTAACGTTTTCTCCCCTGGCCAAAAGAGCTAGTGATCACAAAATAAGTTCTGTGGGAATAACCAGTTAAGAGACTCAGAAATATCCTGCTTACATTTTTTAAATATGAGCCCTAAGACCTACATTCTGACAAACATCAATTAAAACTTTGATCTACCTGCAAAACACCTGCAAAGTATCATAAGAAAATTTCAAACTTTGTGGAATACGAAAATTTAAACTTTTCTATACATACCAATTTGGCTATTTTTCTTAGCTTTGGGGTTTGATTTTTTTTCCCTAGAAGATATGGCTCCAGAAAAGAGATGTTCTTAATCAATAATTAGTTTACAGAAGTCTCAAATGCATAAAAAAATAATATTGATACTAGAAACATTCACCTACGGAAGCTTTATAGTCCGAGAATCACTCGATTTTCAATTACATTGAAAACTATCCAAAAGCAATCACAGGATACAAACTGAAAATTAATAAATATGGTACTTCCCTCCTTACTTTGTTCTTCATTTTGACAACAGAGTGCATATACAAGCAGCCTATATAGTTTACTTAAGTTAGACTAACCATTCCACATCTATAACAACTTGTTTTAAACCTTTCTTATACAAGACAGACACACAGCACCTTTTTGAAAGCCAAGGCCATTTACTATGTCAAAATTTATTCACTCATTAACATGAGTAAGTCCTACATACAGAAGAAATCATTGCAAAATTTCTGCTTAAACTTCTATTCAAAATATCTCTAAGCCTATCAAATAAGAAGCTGCTAAGTGATAGTAAAATGGATAAGCTAGGTATGCAACAATCTCGGTTTTATACCAAGTTACATACTCCGTTTCGGCTTCCTTTCAAATGTAAAATACTAAGGATCTGCAGGCTAACAAGCTAACTTTTTTTTATTCTGTTCCAGTAACCAGGCAACAGACAACTGTCCAACTGAGAATTATCTCTCTGAACAGCTGGCAATCAACACTTGGGTGGTTGGTTTGCTGTTTGTTTTTTGGTTTGTGGGTTTTTTTTTTCCAAACTCATAGAAATATCACTGATCACGTTACAAACCCAAAGAGCTCTACATTCCACCTCTGAAAGTCACTCATACTTACAACAGAATGCAAAAGTCTTAGATATACACTTATCAAGTCTCCAACAAATTTTAACAGTTTAGAAAACAATTAGAAGTATCAAGAATAAAAGTGATATGTGCTTATTGACGTATGACAAACCCCCTTCAAGGAACCACAACAACCAACAGCTAGCAAGTAACATCAACCTTGTTTCCAACTCCATTACTCTTTTTTCTCTTCCATAGGTAAAAAAGCAGTAATTCACTTCAACATTATTTCAAGTGTTGACTTTTAAAACAGATTCTTCTCGATACTAGACATGAGGTTATTTTTAAGAGTCACAAGGTAACATTACAATTCCTTTATTATAAAAAGGAAATAAAAATGGTGAACGAAGCTTGATTTATTATATTTTTCTCCTCCCTAACAGTTTAATAGGAGTAATGAGAGTGAACTTATTAATCATAAACTCCCTGTAAAGTTGTTACTTACAAATTCCTAGTTTGAAAGGTTTTTAAGATTCAGAATAAGTGTCTTTTCAAAAAGCTCCCTGCATAAAGATTAGCTAGGTGATCTGCCATGATACACGAATATTTCTAAAAATGATATTCAAAACAAAAACATCTCAAATGCAAGTTACTTTGTTAAAACATAATATAGCCACAAAACACTTCATGCACTCTCTGTACGAGGCAGGGGAGGAAACTCCCACTTTCTGTGTTCCCCAAACATTTAGATCACCACGGATTAGAAATCTGCTATAAAAACAACACAGCTAATTAATCTATTGGTAAAAGCAGTAAAACCTTATCCCCAGTTAATTATGTTTTTATTAATCTCTGCTCTTAATATGATCTAATTTCAGTACACATATGACTTCATATTCCAATAAATTGAAAAACACTGACCGAGTTCAATTTCACTCAAGCACCAAGTTCAGACTAGGCAAGATCCTGTTGCAAGATAAACAACGTGATGCGATGTAACATAATTTTATGGCTGTGTGTGCATATGTGTGAGACTGGGGCAGTACCGCAGGGAGAGCAAGAGTGCATGAGAGAAAGCAAGCTAGAGTTTGTGCCAGCATTCGCAACGGAAAAACACACATGTGTCCAGAGTAGTTTTCAGTCCAGCGCTCGCTATAATTCAGAATGGAGAAACAGATAAGACAATGAAAGCTTAATACAATAGAAACACTTGTTACAACAGAAATACTGTGGGTTTTTTTAATATATATATGATTCAAAATAAAACCACTCATTGAAACAGCTTCACAGAATGGTCACTTTTTAAAGTTTACTTTATTAATATTTAAGTAGCATGGCTATGTAAGCATTTTTAATTTTGGACCAGAACCTACTAGTTAATACACACTCTGTACTTCTCAGTACCATTCAGTTCAAAAGTAGGGCATATTTGGCCATTTTCATTTAATTTCCACTAATCTAGGGGGACAAGCCTGAACAGAAGAAACAGGGATGATCTAAGCACAATAATAAAAGTTAAACTGCAGAAGTCTAGACAAAGTCAGATGGTAACCTGAAAAAGAGAGCAATAAATTGTGTACTCAAAAAAATAAGATTGCAGTGACTGGTAATGTATTTATATACTGCTTCCTATTTTGTAAACTAAAAGGTTCAGTGAAAAGCTGTTTTTTCCTTCAATTTATTGCACACAAATAGCGAAGAATTATATAGCAGCTCTATGTCACCTTTGGATGCACAAAAATAATTCCAACAGAAATCAGTCTGCATACTGAAGTCCTATATCACAGAGGAAAAAAAAAGAACACTATTAGATCATAATAACTACTCATGACTTCTGTATTAGAACCAACTTCCTCCTTTCCATACAGCAACTTACTACAACTGTGCTAAAACTTTTCAAGAATACAGAAAAGTTTCACGGAAGCTTCTGCGAGAGAACATCCCAGTGAAACATACATTAAACACATTTATACTCACAAGCATCAGAGGCATGGACTAAGTAACTTCTATCAGGAAAACAGAATAATTATAAGAAAAATAAACAGTATCTTTATATTACCTATTTCACATAGCTTGTATTCCCTAATGCTACATAAGCACAAGAGTCTGGAAGAAACCCAAAAGCCATCAGCTCAGGGAATGCCAGGACCTCCAGAAATTCCATGGGCTGGTGGTCAAACGCAAACAGAAAGACTAATGAGAGCTAGTCACACTGGAATCCATGTCTCATCCCTGTTCCACGCTTTAGCAGGTATCAGTTGCCAACTTCTGTAAAACACTCATTTTCTATACAACACAATGCGGCTGAAAATTCAAACCAGACTGAATGAACTCAAACTGGAACTTCATTTGCACCTGTTACAGTGAAACTGCTTGAGCCTCACTGCCCTAGTTATATATATTATTACTACTGATTTTAAGAGAGATGTGTTTTCAATCATGCCATTTTAGCTTGAAATTTTTTTTTCAAAGGTTCTTCTACTACAACTGCTGTATCTTTACAATTTTCTACACAAAAAAATATGTAATTCTGATTTAATCAGAAAACAGAAGAACTTTTCTAGAGCACTGAACAAAAGATCTAATCTTTGGAGCGTCCTTTCCAAGTGAGCATAAATAAACTGTAGTAAAATGAAAAGGCTTGTAATTTGGTATTTGGAATATTCTTCATAAACATCAATTTTCTGTAGTATCCTTGCATATCTGATACCACCTCATGCATAATGCAGAAAATCTATTTCATTTTCATCTATTGACAGTGAATTTAATTTACTATTGTGGTTCTTTACCCAGATTATGTTATTAATTCTGCAATCAGGCTTTTTTGAATGCTTTTATTTCTTCCAAGAGTTTTCACAATTCTATATTTATATTTTTTCCACCCTAATATACCTTTCAAATTAAAAGGCCATTTTTTCTAACTTTCTACAGGAAAGTAGAAAAAAGAAAAACTCAAAAGACAGTAAGCATCAGTTCATAACCTGCATCTTTCAAAGTGAAAAGTCTGCATGCATCACTTGAGCCCCTGATATTTAAGTATTATAAACTACATTCATTAAAGATATATACAACAGGTGCATTAAAATTTCCACATAAAAAAATCATCATTGTAATTAGACCACAATCTCTCCATTAATAAAAAATTACCCACTTCTGCCCAGCACTAAATTTACAGGATGGGGAAAACTAAATGCTCCAGTGTTAGTGTTCTGTTTACATCTATATCAACTGTCGTCACTATTTTGTAGAAATCACTTATTTGTTAAATTAGATCAAATGCAAACCAACTCTTATTTTTCCTACAAAAAAGTCAGAAATAGCTAGGCAACTCAACACTCATTATTCTTCAAAATAACAAAATCAAAACACCAAAAAAGCATTAGCTATGTTATTATTTCACATCAGTTTTTTGAAGTCCTTTAGAACAATGTTCAATTACAAAATGTCAATTTCTTCATCTTTAGGAAAAGAAAGATTATTCAACTGTAGAAGCTAAAATCTTGTATAGCATTATGTAAGACTCCATCTTCAGAAATTTTATAACGGAAAAATATAAAATCAATTATTGTTACACACAAATACTAAAAACTTTTCTTGTACATTAAGCTGATACAAAATACTCATTTATTTATTCACCCAAAGTATTTCACTTTTATATGAGCTTTCCTCCACCATCATGTTAAACATAATATAAAGAATACCTAAAGAGCAGTACTTGTCCTCTTTACTTCACTCCAGAGCAAGTGAACAAAGCAGTGAAGCAGAAAAAAGGTACATAATGGATTTGAAGTAAATGGCCCATTCTTTAAGAGGTGGCCTCTCATTTTTACTCATTCGAGCTTAATTGTCATTACAATGTCTGGAAACTTCAAACGAACAATAATTTTTCAGCAAGCTGTCAAGTTGGCTCCTTAAAGCTTAGACTTTAAAAAAAAAAAAAAAAAAAAAAAAAACAAAACACAAACAAACAAAGCAATCAAAATGCTAATGAAAACATTCTTTTACAGAAAAACTGTGAACATTTTTAAACATATTTCAAGCTGTTGGTGCCCGGCCCATTCCATATAACAAGACAGACAGGAAATTTGTATTCACTGTTGCACTTTGTAACACTCTTTCTGAGAAATAACACTTCCAGCTGCACTGGAAACCTTAGTCATCAATACACAAAACACACTAACACATCCATCCATCCATCCCTTGGGATTTAGAAATAAAGAGCTGGCTAATTTTTGCACCTACCTGGGTAAAAATCTTTGGATTTAGACAGCTTGATGGTGGCCCCAGTCTCTTTCTGCAACTGAACAATTGTCTGTCCTCCCTTCCCAATTATAGATCCAGCAGCATAACTAGGTATGAGGACCTTTAGAAAATACTGGCCATCCTCTGAAAAATTGAGATATGTATGGTTAATATGGCTTAAAAACTTTGATTTTTCGTCCCCAGACCCACAAATAAACAAAATGTTACATCTTTAAACTCATCTACCAATTCATGCATTTACCTCTAACCAGTTGCGTCACTCTACAAGACATTTAGACTATGCCTTCGACATTTTAAAATATGTACGTTTATTCTAAGCAAATGAAAGAATCCAGAGATTCCTTGATTCCATAAAAGAATAAGAATAAAATACAAATTACATTACAAAGCTGGATTCCCCCCGCCAATGGTAACAACACATACTGAAATAATTAAACTCCTTTAAGAAAAATAAAGCCCTGCGCGAGAACATGCCTAGCGACGACTACAACCTTGCCTGAAAATACTGCAAAAGAAACGCCAAAACCAAGAAGGAATGAATTGTAAATTCTGAGGGGCTATTTGTTTGTCATTAGCAAACACATGAGAATAGCAATTAGCTATTGCCTCCTTTCTTCTTAACTGAGCAAAACGACTACTCTGCTACCAAATAACCCACCCAAAACGTGGGGGTTTATTCCAAGCACTTCACACACTGCCAAGAAAACAACTCAACAAGGCGAGGAAGGAATCACTTGCTTAACTAATCCTGATGTACTCCTTTAACACTTCTTAAGAGACAATGATCTCTTTTAAGCTCATTAATTAAAGGACATTAAGAAGAATTTTTCCCAATCGATCAAAAGCCTAAGTCACTTATTTTAAATACACTTATAAGGTGAGGAGACAGACAATGCTAGTCCTCTACCCACCACTAGCGTAAAAGCACACAATCTGAACGGGAATAGACGTATATAATTAACGGAGGGAAAAAAAAAAAGATACCCAGTCAGATTCGGCAGCTGCACAATTGCGTGTGCCCTCATCCCATTGCTAAATCCAGCTACACTTAATTCTAAGGAACTTTCGTAACCGCCTCCGAAAAACTGCAAGACAATAAGGATCCATAAGACTTCGGCTCCCTCCAGTAATTAAGGGAACGTCCCACTGACACGGGTACCAAGGTTTTTATGATGAAGCCTGTCTCACAAAGTTGCTATCCCCCCCTCCCCCAGTAAGCGGGAGGAACTATCTCCTTTCACCTCGGTTCTCTCAGGCGAGACCATAAGCGCCTGGAGAAGCGGCTGCGTGTGACAGCCGTGCCCACCCGCGTAACGGCGCCGGCTGCACCACGTACAGCCAGACCGCCGCTCTCCGCACCGGGCACACAAATTCACCTCTGCCTCGGTGCATCGTTACGATGGCTCCGGTGCAAATGGCCAGAGGAGATGCCGGTCCCGTTATAACTCATCTCCCCGAGGAAGAGCGGGATGTTAACGAGAGAGTCCCCGCAGCCGAGAGGCGGCTCCCCTCGCCCCCAGCACGGCAAACACACGCCGCGTATGCGCTGACAATAGAAGAGAGGCCAAGGAGGAGGAAAACGCACGGCAAGGCTGAAATTCAACTTGCGACCCAGACGATGTGGGAGGAAGGAAAGCGCGTCTGCCGGCTACTTGGAGCTGCCATTTATTTTCGCCCATCGTTAAACGGGCGAGGGAAGGAAGACAGCTGGGCTGCAGAAGCCCCTTGTGCTCCCTCTTAGCCTACACGGGGTTACGGCTGTGCAGCCCCGGCGTGGATATTAAATAAAAAGACTGGTAGATGCTGAAAACCGACGCCATTTTGATGAATGATAACATTAGAGAAATGGGAATGTTTGGGGGGGAAGGGGGGGAGGCAGGCAGGCAGGTAGGGAAGCGGAGAGGTGGGAGGGTTGGGCCGTGGGGGAGGTGACAGAGGATATACCCACCGCCCGTGTTGGTCCTCTTGGTGCTGCCGGCTTCGGGGGGGGCTTCCAGCGGTCTTTTCCGGGAGTCCGGCGGGTCCAGGTCTATGGGAACCCCGGTGTGGGTCCCGTTCTGCTGGATGGGAGCTGCCGCCATCATGTTTGCTGCTGCTCGGAGAATTGTCTCTTCCCTTCTGTGGTGGGGGGGGAGGGAGGGAAGGGGGGAGGGGGAGGAGGAGGAGGAGGAAGCGGGGGGAGGAGGAGGGGAGGGGGCTCGTCCCGTTCCCTTGTCCTTTTTGAAAACGTAGAGCTAAGCTGGGGATTGTGGAGGATGCTGCGCGCCTTGTTTATCTGGCACCCGGGGGGAGGGAAGGGAAAGGAGGGAGGGAAGCGGGAAGGACTGGGCTGGAGGAGCAGCTGCAGTGCAGTGTCGGGAGGAGATGAGGAGAAGGGAGACAGGGGGGCGAGAGAGGGGAGAGAAAGGGGGAGAGGGGAGGAGGAGAGGAAAGAGTGAGTGGGAGAGGAGAGGAGGGGAGAGAGAAGGAGTGAGACTGAGGCGGCGGGGAGGAGGGAGGGGGAGAAGGAGGGAGGGAGGGAGGGAGGGAGCGAGCCGTGTAAATGGTGGGCGAGGGAGCGAGTGGGAGATGATTCACGCTGCCTCCGAGCCCCCTTCTGCCTGCCCTGGCGCTGCGGCTCGGCTGCCGCGCACGGGGGTGGAGAGGGGGCACCGCTCCGCTCCTGCCCCACCGGTGGGCGGCCGTGAGCTGGGCGCCGCCGCCCTCGGCTACACCGCAGACACCAAAGGCAGGAGAGGTTAGAGCCGTGGGAGCGGGGGCAAGCTGGAGGGGGGGGGGGTGGTGGTGGTGTGGGGGGCAGGCGTGAACGGGGGTGGGGGGTGTGGAGCAGGAGGCTGGGATAAAAGAGGTGGGCGGGGTCTTCCCGCGAAGACAGGCGGGAGACGCGGCCAATCGGAACAAAAGAGAGCGGGGTTGGGATTGAAACGCGCGGCCAACCGCGCGGAGCGGCTCGGGGGAGGCGGGGGTGGCTGGTGCGGGGAACGAACGGCTCCCGCCCCGGGAGGGTTCCCGCCGTGCTGCGGCGTCACCTGGGTGACACGCTGCGCCTCGCAGCCCTGCAGCTGCGTGGGAGGACGGCCCAGATCGCCCGGGGGGAGCGGGACGCGTCCTCGCTGAGGCTGCCCGCCACCGGGCCCGTCCTCCCCGGCGGGAGCCTCGGGCTGCGCCGCGCAGGCTGGTCGAAAAAAATAATAAAGAGATAATTTTAATGGGGTGACAGCCGGGCTCGCTGGAGCTGTGCGTGACGCAGAGCGGCGCTTCTCGCGTGTGCGTTTCGTAGAAAATTCAAAGGTGCTTCGCTGTGACGAAGGCTGTCGCTGCGTGCAAATATCGAATTGTTAAGGTTGAAGCTTTAAACGTCGTAAGGTGCAGGAGAGCGGGGGTGGGGGCGGGGGGTGGGATTGCCTACGTAATATAAAAGCGCTTTTACTCGATGCTTTCCTATTTAATTGACTCCTCGCCTTTTAAAGAAAAAAAAAAAAAAAATCTCAGATTGACCGAACCGTAAGAGTAGCAGTCAGTACTAGAGCATCAATCCTTTACAGAATTTACAAATGTCTGTTTGTTGCATTAGACCGTGCTGTGTTCTAAATTCGTATTGTGTGTGTGTGTGTGCAGAATGGCTGCTGGCTTGATTCCTCTTAATATGCAAGCTTAAAACCTGGCTGTTTGTGGATGAGATCCAATTTCCATTCTAAGCTCCCTGGGAGACTCGGCCTTAGTTTCAGTAATCACTTATCATTAATACTGCCTCAAACAATTCTAGTAGTTAAAATACAGGTTTCATGTATAATATATAAGACAGCGTATCATCTCTGCTTATAAATTATAACCCAGATACGTAATGCATTATAGGATGTTAAAAAGGTGGGCGCTTTAGTGTCCAAACAGGGTCCTGCCTGAAAGTGTTCAGAAATTAAGAACTCAATCGGGCACTATACATACAAAACTTTTGATGACTTCTTTGGGAATTACGTTCCAGAAATACAATATCTAGCCTTCTTACAGGCAGATGAAATAGATGTGGCAGATTCTGTAACATTTCAATAGCATACATTGACAGAAAAATATTTTTTTTAAAAATGGTATTTTCTTACTCATCGTACACCCTTTGTATCTAAGACACTCTGACTCATAATTGCTTCGTTTACTGACTGAAATAAAATTTTAGGTTTCTGTTATCTTGGCAGTTGCTGACACAATTGTGGTACAGCAAGTTGGGGAGCGGTTCTAGCTCTTCCATTTTCTTTACCAAGTTCCAGATGAAGAATTTTAATTAGCTTTTGAGCCAGAAAGAGCACAGCATGAATTGAAAATCTCAGGACCAGTTTGTGGGATCATCAGTCCTAAGAGACCTCTTTTTATTTGTAAACTAAGAAAATGACTTCTAGAACATTTTGAAGACAAAAAATAAAAAAACCCCACAATGTTTGAATGAAGCCATCTTGAGTCAACCTCCATAGTGGAACTGGATAAGTTGTAACACTGCTCCCTTTATCTCACTGAATATGTGCCATTCATCTGTAGTAACATTGAATCAAACAGTTCTCTTGTTTTAAGACCACATCTGTTTTACTGTGCCCCCTGCACCAATTTTAATTATGTGGCAGATCTGATTGGTTTCAGCACCTGCAAGTCTTCCCTTTGGGAGCTCCAATTAGCTTATAAAACATTTACTTGATTACAGTCTTTAAACAAAAGTATTGTTTCATCCTAACAACAGGAATATTAAAGTATAGAATAAGAAAAAAACCAAAGGTTTCTAACATGGTAATCAGCATGTATGTTGTTTGTGTATCTGCTTTCCATAAGCTTAGAGGAAAAAGTGGTAATCCTGAAACCTAATTTCCTCAGACCCAGCAGATGTCTGTCCTGTGTTAGTCTGTTTCTTTACCAACAGCTGCTTCACAAGTGCCTCCCCTTGTCTCTACAGAATGTCTTTTGTTTAATAATTCTCCGATATGTTATCATATCTCCGATATGTGAAAACACTAAAGTGTTTTCAACTTCTCTAGTACCTATAAGTACACTTTTCATAATTCACTAGACAGGTTCATCTTTGAAAAATTTAGCTAAAGCTAAATAACTAGCCTCTCAGCTAGTTTCTTAGTAGCAGTTCTACTTAGGTGAAGAAATAGCTGCATATAATAATTAATTTCAACAATTATTGTCCTAATATTAATAAAAGTATTAATTTTTGCAGCTGCGTTTCAGAATATGCTTATTTCTCCTTATTTCACTGTTTAGAGTAGTGGTAATTGAGGTCTAAGGGGGCATATCGCATAAAGTGCAGCCCTCTAGTGGTAAAAGTCATCGGGAGTTTAAGGCAGGCTGTGCTTTTCTAATGAGTGGAGGGCACTGGAAGAGATTTTAGCAAAAGGCAGGCAACTTAGGACGCTGCCCTACAGCATATCAGCCTCTTGCATTTTTCATGGGCTGAGGCACAAGTGAAACCCTTTCCATCATCTTCCAACAGTCCTGGATGACTGGGGAGGTTCTGCTGGACTGGAGGCTGGCTGATGTCGTGCCCATCTATAAGCAGGGGCGCAGGGAGGATCCAGGGAACTACAGGCCTGTCAGCCTGACCTCGGTACCGGGGAAAGTCATGGAGCGGGTGATCTTGAGTGCGATCATGAAGCACTTGCAAGAGAACCGGGTGATCAGGCCCAGTCAACACGGGTTCATGAAAGGCAGGTCTTGCCAGAGTTATCTGATCACCTTCTATGACCGAGTAACTAAACTCTTGGACGAGGGAAAGGCTGTGGATGTGGTCTTCCTGGACTTTAGTAAAGCCTTTGATACAGTTTCTCACAGCATTCTGCTTCGGAAACTGTCGGCCTCTGGCCTGGACGGGCGCACACTCTCCTGGGTGAAAAACTGGTTGAATGACCGGGCCCAGAGGGTGGTGGTAAATGGAGTTAAATCCAGCTGGAGGCCAGTGAAAAGTGGGGTTCCCCAGGGCTCAGTCCTGGGTCCAGTCCTGTTTAATGTCTTTATCAACGACCTGGATGAAGGCATTGAGTGCTCCCTTAGCAAGTTTGCAGATGACACCAAGCTGGGTGGAAGTGTGGATCTGCTGGAGGGTCGGGAGGCTCTGCAAAGGGACCTGAACAGGCTGGACTGCTGGGCTGAGACCAACGGCATGAGGTTTAACAAGGCCAAATGCCGGGTCCTGCACTTGGGGCACAACAGCCCTAAGCAGAGGTACAGACTAGGAGAAGCCCGGCTGGAAAGGTGCCAGGAGGAGAAGGACCTGGGGGTGCTGGTTGACAACCGACTGAACATGAGCCAGCAGTGTGCCCAGGTGGCCAAGAAGGCCAATGGCATCTTGGCTTGTATCAGGAACGGCGTGACCAGCAGGTCCAGGGAGATTATTCTCCCTCTGTACTCGGCACTGGTGAGACCGCACCTCGAGTACTGTGTTCAGTTCTGGGCCCCTCACCACAAGAAGGATGTTGTGGCTCTGGAGTGAGTCCAGAGAAGAGCAACAAAGCTGGTGAAGGGGCTGGAGAACAGGCCTTACAAGGAGCGACTGAGAGAGCTGGGGTTGTTCAGCCTTGAGAGGAGGAGGCTGAGGGGAGATCTTATTACTCTCTACAACTACCTGAAGGGAGGTTGTGGAGAGGAGGGTGCTGGCCTCTTCTCCCAAGTGACAGGGGACAGGATGAGAGGGAATGGCCTCAAGCTCCACCAGGGGAGATTTAAGCTTGAGATTAGAAAAAATTCTTCACAGAAAGGGTGGTTAGGCATTGGAACAGTCTGCCCAGGGAGGTGGTTGAGTCACCGTCCCTGGAGGTGTTTAAGGTGAGGGTGGATGAAGTACTTAGGGGCATGATTTAGGTATTGGTGGGAGTGGTTGGACTCGATGATCCAGTGGGTCTCTTCCAACCTGGTTATTCTGTGATTCTGTGAAAATAGTTGTGGAGGCCTGCTTGTTGCACCCACTCTGTAATGACTTCTGTGGAGAAAGGACAAGTGGAAAAATAATGTCCATCTGAGTGGTTTTCCTCTTTTTCCAAATCTGTAATCTGTTGGTCAGTTTTTCCTTTTCAGCTAGCTCTTGACTGGCATACCTAACCAGAGGTTGTTCAAGCAGTGGTGGGGTCTTAGTTCCCTTTCTGTTTCTTTCTGTCCTGTCCTCATGTATTCTATAACTTCAGTAAGAGTTAGCTCAGTGATACCATGGAATACAAATTCAATTTGCCAGCCTTATTTCTAAAAATGCTTTTGTCTGGTGGAGGTGTGGATGATAGTGTTCAAACTAATCTCTCCCACAGAAGTGAGAGCTGTGCTTAAAAATGGAAGGAATTGGGAAGACACATAAACCAAAGCAATTAAGCATATATTTTACCAAATAGAAATCTGTAGAATAACTGAGGTAAAGGTGTAGTAAACATCAAATAATCAGATAAAGCCCACTCTCTGGAACAAGACTCAGCTCCCTGTTTCTTGTAGAGGTGATGGATATTTCTCCTCTAGCTAACAGAGAATAGAGTTTGGTTTTCCTCTTATAGGAAATATGACAAAGCCCAATAATCATTAGATGAAAAACAATACATCTCTAAATATCCTGACTAGATTAAAGAAAACAGATATGGTCTTTGTCCAAAGTGATGCCGCTGCTGTTGGAAGTTTTTCAGTAAATAGTGATTGCTCTGATTCCTGGTAAACTTTGACTCCAATATTTATAGTTAGCAATCAGATCAGAAGTCCCTTTCAAGTCTCTTAACTTCTGCTTTCTGTTCATTAACTTCTATTCCTCCAATAATCTGTCAGTTAAACTATTATTGTTATTGCCTAAATTATCCAATTGTTGCTTGTTTAAATACTGTGGGAGTTGCTCACTAGTAAAAAAATTTAAGTTTCAGTGGAACTTCTTAAAGATTGTAGCAATATTAATTTTAGGACAATCAGAACAAGAGTTTGGAGAAAAAAAAATGAAACATGTATTAGCTAGAAAGTTACCTGATTGTCTGTTTTCCTATATTTACATTCCTTTTATTATCTGCACCTGTATTATATACACTACCAAACTAAAACTCAAGTGTTTATGTACTTGCACTCTATTCTCACAATATTCATCAAAATTTGCAAAGGTTTTTTTTTTTTCCAAGAATACAGAACTAAATCATTCCCAATTCATCATTCCTCAGTCTGTAGACCAGATTTATAAGTTGGTTTTGTGTTTTTTATATCTTGGAGTTACCTGAGGACCTATCCAGATCTTAATGTAAAAAAAAAAAAAAAAAAAATCTTCAGGACAAGATCATTTTTCATCCCTCCCAAGGATTTTTCTACATGGATCAGGGCATGACCCATGAAACTCTAGTGGCTAGAAACCCCAGAAAGGCTTCTCCATGGTGATTTTTCTGTACAGTACTTTAAAGACTTTCTATTTTCCAGAAAGACATTGAAGACTTGATTTCAATTGCCTTCCAATAATAGCAGTATTTTCTGGGGGTTGGATGAGGGTTTTGAGGTTTTGTTTTTTAAATACAAATAGATACTTCAGGGATTAAAACTGGTGCAAACTAGGAGTAAATCCATTGTAATGAAACAATGTTGTAACACAGTATGTGAAAAATAGCAGGATCACTTTGTGTAGCTCATGTCAATTTATGGTGTTACTGATTGTGTACCTCTTAGCACTATCATACAAAAGAACATTGGTGAAGCATCTTTTCTACAAATCACTCTAGATGCTTCAGGATGTATTCCTCTAACTGTATGGCGAACAGAGTATTTTTCAAGGTATCAGCATATCTGTTTCCAGTCTCTGTTATTATAACTGCTCTAGCACTATCGTTATGTGATGTCTCATTTTGCCCACTCATAACCCACTGTCTTCCTTGTTTGAAATATTGGCACTTTATGATAAATGTAATATGAAAAAGAGACATTAACAGCAAAATTAATCTCTCATTCTGTTGTCTTACTGTGAACGGAAATATCTGGAATAACGCAGCACCCCTAAGTGGTCATAAGGACATGTCTTGGTCATGGTCTCAAAACATCTTAGTTGTTCACATAAATTAAAACTAGTAAAAACAGGTCATGCTTTTAAATATTGTCTTACAATATAGGGCCTTATTCAGGAGTTTTGAAGCCTGAAAGTTTGCTATAGTTCAGCCGACAAATGAGAGTTATTTTAGTGGAGAAGATCAGAAATCTTGCTGGAAAAGGAATGAGAAGCTGGCAAGTAGACATATTGTACAGGGGACAAAGGAAAAACTAGAACTGGACTCTAAAGACAAAAGTACTGATTTTTCTGTGGTAGCCATGATTTATATTAAATTACATAGCAAATTTTGAGTTGCTCTGCTCGTTCTGCTTACAGCTAAAATGCATTCTGCTTGAGATCATTAACGACAAATATATCCTTGTAAGATTATACTAGTAAACTCTCCTACTGTTAACCAACAACATTTATTTCCAGTATAATTTGTAATTGCTTTGCCAGATAGTAAGCTATTCCAGAAAAAGTAATTTTTACAACTATACTACTATAACAGTACAATTTTTGTTAATGGAAAGGTAATAGAAGTCATATCTCTAATAGTGTTGTAATAGTAATAGTTCCTAGTAGAGATCTTTAAAAATACTCTTTAAAGGCTTACTATATAAAAATGCATATGCCACTAGATTACAAATGATTTTTAAGCACAGTGAGATTTCAGGTAATAGTTATTACCTTTAAGAATACAAAGTTACACTGACAACTGATTGTTCCCTAGAATTTAGAAAATATTTTAGAGTTTGTCTTGAAGAAATTATTTTACTTAGCCAACAAAAATTAATTATTCCATTGCTTTATATTTCTATCTGCTTGAAATCCATTACTAGAAAATATCCCTGCATTGGAAAGTCTTATTGTGGGGGAGGGTAAACATATAAAACTTACTGCCAGGAGAAATTGGCCGGAATGATTTGGCACATATCCTCAGAGTTTGTGATGAAAACATGTATCTGTACATCACTTGCATATGAGCTATCTAGCCCCAGAAAAACAAAGCATGGGGATTAAACATAATGCTGCCTATTTAAGACAAAGAATATTCCTTAATGCAGTGAGGTTAAAACAGACAGCTCATCAGTAGTGCAAGTCAATATAAATTATTTAGTTACCATTTAGAGCCAGGAGGAAGTGGTGGCAGATTATTAATTACTTCGGGGGTTTCTTCATCTTTTTACCTTTTTTTCAGTGAAAGCTGCCCTGTAAACAAGAAAGAGTGCCGAAATATCAGACCATTTTTACTTTAACCACTTATAAGATACAGAATCACTTCCCAATGTTAATGCTAATTGCAAAATGTAACTGATTTTGATTTACATTTCACTAAGACTTGTATCATGAAGTTGCTATGTATGTTTTGCAGTATGTATGTATCTATGTATCTATGTATGCATGACTTTAAATTCAACCAAGGTGAATGGAACAACTCATATGCTCAAAACAAAGTATATACTTATCTGTCTTGCTGAATTAATGCTTCATTTGCTTTCAGTTCACTTGCAGAAAGCTACATTGCTTCAATATTGCAGATTTAGGCCATCTCATCAAAGCACACAGTAAGTCAACAGGAATCTCTCTACTGCAACCTTAATCAACTTTCTGAATGTGTGGACTTTGAAACTTTTTTTTTAATTTTCAGAGAAGTTACAAATTGCTTTAAATGTTTCACATGCATGTATTATGTTTAGAAACATTTATTTTCTTTTTAAATCCTTTTTTTTTTGTAGGATTTTAGCCAAGTAGGAAGGCTACTGTTTCAGAACTTCTAAATATTTGTATTCTACTTGTTCTTATTTTCATTTAGAGGTTTAAGCTGTTTGCTGTAGAACAGAAAAATTAATATGTTGAAATAGTAAAAATAATATCACTACAAATCTGAGTCATTGCAAGTGCGATGAATACCCATAAAAAGTACAAATCACAAAAAAAAAAACCCCACACAAAAAAACCCCAAACAGAAACAGGATCATTGTGCAATTAGCAACAATGCTTGAAGTTTAGCAATGGTTCACAACAAAGATATTTCTATGTGGACCTCCTGCCTCTGTCGCATGCTGTCATTGCTTTGGATTGACTGCTGTTAGATCCCTGTAATCCTGAGCCCTGGGATCTTGTCCTACATGTTTACCCCACTTGGTATGCCTGTTAGTAAGTATTTAAATGGAAATGAACTAATATTTGCATGTGTTTATAACAAAGGGGTTTAATCCCTTAAACTCCATATTTAACGTGTGGGCTTTTTTAAAAAAATAAAGTTAATAAAAAGCCGTGTTCAGTCTGATAGCTTGTATTTTTTGCCAGCTTAGCCAGTTATATGTGGTCAGTGCCTGGCATTTCTTAACTCAATAAGGTGTCCTGGTAGTGATATTATGGAACATGTTCATGGATGAAAGGAAGCATAGAGTAGCAACAGCCACCAGGCTAATAAGTGGCATGTTTATAATAGAAAGTCTTGGCAACTTTCTTATCTGTAATGCACTTGCAACAGAGAAAACAGAAGAAAATTTCATACATTAGAAGGCTGATGTGATATAAATATAGAAGTAACATATGGCTGCCATTCACTTATGAGGTTATATTGTTATGTACATATTATGTACAGTTTAAAAAAAAACAAAGATTGTCCAAATAAGGAAGAATTCATTAAAAATAGTATCATGGAATTGTAGAATCATTGAAAGGTTTGGGCTGGAAGGGACATTACAGATCATCTAATTTCAACCCCTCTGCTGTGAGCAGGGTCACCTCCTACTAAACCAGGCTGCTCAAAGCACCATCCAGCTCAATATCTTTATCAAAGGCCTGGATGAGGGGATCAAATGCACCCTTAGCAAGTTTGTGGATGACACTAAACTGGGATGAAGTCTCAATCTGTTGGAGGGCAGGGAGGCTCTACAGAGGAATCTGAACAGGTCAGATTGATGGACTGAGGCCAGTGAGATGAGGTTTAACAAGGCCATTTGCAGAGTCCTGCACATGGGATGCAAAAAACCATGCAGCACTACAGGCCTGGGGAGGAATGGCTTGAAAGCTGCCAGGCAAATAAAGATCTGGGGGTGTTGATCGACAGCTAACTGAGCATGAGTCAGCAGTGAGTTCAGGTAGCCAAGAAGTCCAACAGCATCTTGGCTTGTACCAGAAATGGTGTGGCCAGCAGGACCAGGAAAGTGTTTCTCCCCCTTCTTCCCCTGTTCTCTGCACTGGTGAGGATGCATCTTGAATACTATGTTCAGTTTTAGGCCCTTCGCCACAAGAAGTCCTGGAGCATGTCCAAAGAAGAGCGACAAAGCTGTTGAATGGGCTGGAAAACAAGTCTTACAGGGAGCAGCTGAAGGAACTTGGGTTGTTTAGTCTGGAAAAGATGAGGCTAGGGGGAGACCTTGTTGCTCTCTACAGCTACCTAAAAGGAGGTTGCAGAGATGTAGGTGTTGGTCTCTACTCCCAAGTGACAGGTGATAGGACAAGAGGGAATGGCATCAAGCTACATCAGAGGAAATTTAGATTGGACATTAGGAAAAATTTCTTCATAGAAAGGGTTATCAAGCACTGAAATAGGCTACTGGAATAGGGAGGTGACTGTGTTGCCATCCCTGGAGGTGTTTTAAAGGCAGGTCGATGAGGTGCTTGGGAACATGATTTAGTAGTAAAGTATGGTTTAACTTGATGATCTCCAAGGTCTTTTCCAACCAAATGATTCTATGATTCAACGATTCTGTGACTCATTGTTGCCAACAGATTAAGAATAAGATACTGAAGGTAAATTTCCTTCTCTTCCATCTTTGCCTCTACCATCTTGGAAGCCTGGAGAAGAGAAGGCTCTGAGGAGATCTTACAGCACCCTTCCAGAACCTGAAAGGGGCCTACAAGAAAGCTGGATAGGTATTATTCTTAAAGGCTTGTGGTGATAGGATGAGGGGGAACGAGTATAAACTGGAGAGGGGCAGATTTAGGCTTGATTTAAGGAAGAATTTCTTCTCCGTGAGAGTGATGAGACACTGGAACAGTTTGCCAAAGTAAGTTGTGGATGCCCCATCCCTGGAGGTGTTCAAGGCCAGGTTGGATGGGGTCTTGGGCAGCCTGATCTAGTGGGATGTCCCTGCCCATGGTTGGGGGGTTGGAACTAGATGATCTTTAATGTCCCTTCCAACCCTAACTATGCTATGATTCTATGATCCTGTGATCTTTGTTTATATAAAATGATACCTCAAATAAACCTCATTAAGGATCTCTATGAAAGCAAAGGCAACAACAAGAACAGTCTCCACTGGTGAAAGACAGAACATATGGAGATGTGAGTATTTTAGCTAACGAAATGGAAAAAACACTTCCTGGATAATACAGTACAAAATAGAATTAGAATAATATTCACCTCCTCTAGTTTAATGACTTGGACAGCATATATTTTCTCCAAATAATGAGACATTCTGTTAAAATTCAATAGCAATAGAAACAACGTTCCCATGAATTAGATAAAGGATATACAAGGATGTGATCGTAAAGAAGAGAAAATCCTTAACATACACGTATGTATTGAAAGAACAATGAATACTCAGACTTTGAAACTTGTCATCAAGGCAGTGTAATATTAATTTTTTCCATTCTATGCATTAAGATATGTATCACTGCAAAATATATTTCTAGCGTTTTCTGTGTACACTGATATAGGCCTATGGTTAAAACTAATTACAACAACCTTTTCAACTATGATCCCTGGAACTGAAAAATTGCAGGAGTCAATTGAAAAATACACTGAGTTAGTATAGCTACTGCAAAACTTAGTGTAAAACACTGGCAATATAAAATTGTTTCTTACTTCATTTGAATATGGTAAAAAAAATCACCTTTAGTTAAGAGTTCTAATCCTCACTATTATATGTAGCTTCATTCTGTTTACTCATGTCCTATCATTGATCCCCAGAAAGAGAACCTCCTCCTCCACCTCCCAGTCTGTGAAAGCTATAGACTGCGATGAGGTCACCCTTCAGTCTTCAACAAACAGAATCAACCAAGTGATCTCAGCTGCTACTTGTAAGTCTTACCTTTGTGGGCTTTACCATCTTGATTGCCCTCCTCCAGACTCTCTCTAGGAGCCTGATATCCTTCTTATACTAAGGATAATAATATGAATGTGAAAGCACTAGAGGTATCACAGTGATGTTATGTGACATGATAAAGAAGTTTTTTCTTAAGATTCTAATAGAACAGCAAATTTAATCTGGATAGAACCTTATTCCTGGCATAATTGCATTGGCTTCAGTAGTCTGTGGTTAAGGGAATGGGTCTTACAGTTACAGAAATAATTTTCAAATTTATACAATTTATAATTTTAGCCTAGTAAAAGTAGTTTCAATACATTATGAGCTACTTTATTGATTTCAGGGTTATTTATTCTTGGAATCAGAGGTCATGTGATGCCAGCAACCCTGTCTATCAGTATCAAAACCACCTTTACTGTCTGTAAACCTGTGTACCAGGTTGTTTTCCAAGCTCGGATAACAGACCAGCAAATTAAGAGACCATTACACATAAGGAAAAGTACACAAAAGACAATGCTTTTTTCTTAGAACATTTCAGTTCTAATGTAACATCATGCACAATCAATAAAGCTGACTTTTTTTAAAGCAAAAATTGAAAAGCTGAAATTCTTAAGGCCAGAGTATCTTGGCTTAGTTACATATATTTTTCATTTTGAAGTAGAATCATAGAATCATAGAGTAGTTTGAGTTGGAAGGGACCTTAAAGATCATCTAATTCCACCTCCCCTGCCATAGGAAGGGACACCTCCCACTGGATCAGGTTGCTCAAGGCCCCATCCAAACTGGCCTTGAACACTTCCAGGGAAGGGGCATCCACAACTTCCCTGGGCAACCTGTTCCAGTGCCTCACTGCCCTCATCGTTAAGAGTTTCCTCATTATGTCTAGACTAAATCTTCCCCTCTCCACTTTGTAGTCATTCCTCCTAGTCCTATCACTACATGCTGTTGTAAAAAGTCCCTCCTCAGCTTTCTAGTAGGCCACCTTCAGGTACTGGGACGTTACTATAAGGTCTCCTCAGACCCTTCTCTTCTCCACGCAGAACAACCCAAACTCTCTCAGCCTATCCTAGTACGGGAGATGCTCCAGACCTCATATCATCTTTGTAGCCCTTCACTAGATCTGTTCCATGAATTCTTAAACTTATGTTGAGGATTCCAGAACTGGACACAATACCGTGGAAGGGATCTCATAGAAGCAGAACAGAGGGTCAGAATCACCTGCCTTGACCTGCTGGCCACGCTTCTTTTGAATGCAACCCAGGATGTGGTTGACCTTCTGGGGTGCGACAGCACGTTGCTGGCTCATGTTGAGCTTCTCATCAACAAGCAGCCCCCATTTCTTCTCCTCAGGTCTGCTCTCAATCACATCATCCCCCATCCTGTACTGAAACTGCTGATTGCCTCAAGCCAGGTATTGGAGCTTGCACTTGGCTTTGTTGAACCTCATGGGTTTCACACAGGCCCACTTCTCCAGCTTCTTCAGGTCCCTCTGGATGACATCTCATCCTTCTGGTGTGACAACTGCACCACTCAGCTTGATGTCATCTGCAGACTTGCTGAGGGTGATCTCACTATATATATCGTTGATGAAAATATTATACAACAGTGGTCCCAGTACAGATCCCTGAGGGACACCACTTTCACGGATCTCCATCTGGACATCAAGCTGTTTGCCACTACTCTGTGAATACGACTATCCAACCGATTCATTATCTAGTGAACAGCCCACCCATCAAATCCATATTTCTCCAGTTTACAGAGAAGGATATTGTGGGGACCTTGTCTACAGAAGTCCAGATAGACGACATCCATTGCTTTTCCTGTGACCACTGATGTTGTTACCTCATCACAGAAAGCCAGTAGGTTGGTGAGGCAGGACTTGCTCTTGGTCAAGCCATCCTGGCTGCCACTAATCACCTCTCTGACCTCCATGTGCTTTAGCATAATTTCTAGAAGGATCTGTTCCATAATCTTCCCAGGCACAGATGTGAGGCTAACAGGTCAGTTGGCCTTTTAAAATGGGCACAATGTTACCTTTCTTCCAGTCTCTAGGAACTTCTCCTGACTGCCGTGACTTTTCAAATATCATGGACAGTGGCTTGGCTACCACATCAGCCAATTCCCTCAGGACCCTGGGATGCATCTCCTCAGGCCCCATAGACTTACATAAGTTCAGGTTCCTCAGGCAGTCACAAATCTGATCCTCCCCTACAGTGGAGGGGCTTCACCTCCCTGGTTCCCTTCTTGCTGTCCATTGACCCAGGAGGGGTGAGGAGAGCAGTTGTCAGTGAAGAGTGAGGCAAAAATTTGTTGAGTACCTCAGTCTTCTCATCTTTTGAGATGAGGTCACCATTTTCATCCATCAATGGGGTTCCTCTTTCTTTAACCTTTCTTTTCTGATTGAAATACCTGTAGAAGCCCTTGTTTGTCTTCACTTCCCTTGCCAAGTTCAACCTCAGCTGCGCCTTGGACTTCCTGACTCCATCCCTACACAACTGGGCAATGTCCCTATACTCCTCCCAAGTTCCCTGTCCCTGTTTGCACTGCCTGTGTGGTTCCCTCTTGCTCTTCCCTGCAAGGTCTTGACTCAGCCATGCTGTTTTCTTCCTTTTCCTGCCCGATTTCCTACCTCTGGGGACTGAGCAGTCTTGTGGTTTATGGAAAGCCTCCTTAAATATTTGCCAGCTTTGTTTTGCTCCCTTGTCCCAGAGGACTGTTTACCTGGGGTTCCCACTGACTAGCTCCTTGCAGAGCTGGAAGTCTGCTTTCCTAAAATTTAGGGTTCTCGCTATACTCCTTGCTTGCCACATATCCCTCTGGACCTTAAACTTCACCTGTGCATGATCACTGCAGCCCAGGCTTCCTCCCATCTTGGTGTCACTGATGATCTGACTTGTATTGGTGATCATCAGGTCCAGTATGACATCCCCTTGGATGGGGGTGTCGATTAGCTGTGCTAAGAACTTATCTTCAGTGCACCCTAGGAGTTTCCCAGATTGCCTACAGCTTGCCATGCTGCCTTTCCAGTATATGTCAGGGTGGTTGAAGGCCCCCCAACAGGATGAGATCTTGTAAGCTTGAAGCCTGTAGTTGGAGGAAGAAGGGCTCATTAGTAAGTTCTCCTTGTTCAGGTGGCCTATAGTATACACCAACCACAGGGTTCCTTTTGCTGCTTAGGTCTTTTATTCTGTCCCACAAGTTAATGTGTTTAAAAAACCTGGACTATAATAATATGTACTTTAAGTGTACAAGGTGGTAGGATTGTATTTCCAGCTTACTTTAATATTTAGTCTAAACTATTCCCCCCCAATTATTTCTTTGTGTTTTTTGAAGAGTTTACCATTTCACAAAAGTGAAACCTCTGGTATGACTTCTAACAGTTTAAGAAATCACACATAACATGATGATGCCTGAAAATTAATATGTCAAAGCTTTATTCAATCCTTAATGTCTACCTGTACTAGTGATGATGTAGGCAATAATCATATATAGTCTAGTGAAATTCAAAGGTAAAACACAGCAGATATGGAAGAGTCTAGGAGTTTTCTGGAGTGTGTGGAAGATAACTTCCTGACACAACTGGTAAGTGAGCCTACTAGAGGAGCTGCTTAGCTTGACCTGCTCTCCACAGAGAATAGCTAGTAGGAGATGGTGATCAGAGGCCATCTTAGGCTTAGCAACCATGTACTGTGAGATGAACCAGGGGGAAGTCAATTGGCCTGGATGAATGGGGAGCTTTTGCTGGGACTCAGGAAAAAAGGAGAATTTACCGCTTTTGGAAGAAGGGGAAGGCAATTCAGTAACAATGCAGGGATCCAGTTAGGTCATGCAGAGAGAAAATTAGAAAGATAAAAGCCCAGGTAGGCTTCAATGTGCCCAGTGTTGTTAAGAGTTAACAAAAAATATATTTACAAATACATTAGCGGCAAAAAAAAAAAGCCAAGGAGAATCCCCATCCTTTATTGGATGCAGGGGGGAACATTGCCACCAAGGATGAGGAAAAGGCTGAGGTGCTTAATGCTTTCTTTATTGCAGTCCTTAATAGTCAGACCAGTTATCCTCTGGGCACTCAGCCCCTAGATCTGGAAGAAAGGAATGGAGAAGAAACCCCTCATAATCCAGGAGGAAGCAGTTAATGACCTTTAACACCACCTGAACACTCTTAAGTCTATGGGGCTGGATAGGATCCAGATTTAATGATTCTATCTTTCTGTGATTTTATGATTCTATTATTCTTTACCAAAATCTGAGCTATTTGTTTCAGTTATGCTCATTCACTTAATAGTTTTTATTTGTATACGATTGTAGTTATAATTTTTCACGTACAGTCCAAACAGTGAAGTACTGCAAAAAGAGTATCTTCAGTCTCTTGGGCTTTTCCACTACGTTCTATATGGGAAAAAAAATATCTGAAGAAACTTTATTCAAAATTGAGTGTTATTTACAGCAACAAATGTCTGCAAAACATTCTGATGTTCACGTTCCTATTTCTACAACAGCATACATTATTGTTAATCATGATAATCTGAAACTTCATCGTTCTTGAGATACTGGTTTCTTGGGCAGATTTCTTAAATAAATATAACTTTACTAACAGAAAATATTGATAGCTCAAAGCTTTTTATATGTCAAGTCTGACTAAAATTATTATGTTAATTATCTTTTGGACTGCTTGGGCAAATTATTCATTATTACATTGTCATATTGTGGAGGAACTGTGTTGTGCTATCTTCAAAGACTATGCATTGTTTAAAAATGGTTGAAAGCCATTTCTCTCTTCATTACAATTGTCACATTAGTGAAAGAAAACATCCAGCTTTCTGGGAGAATTTTATATAGTTAAAGCCTCTATGAGTTCCCAGGAGAACATGTCCTATGATCAAACAAAAATGCTTTGTGTGATAGATTCTGCAACGCTCCATTACATTCTGTGGAAAGTCATTTTTGAAAAATGAACTATGCCCATGTCATTCAGTGCCATCTACATAGTTTAACAAATGTATGATGACAGCAGGCATTGGTCATAGAAGTTTTAACTGTATATTATTCTAATTGTTTTCAGTATTCAATTTGATGAAATGAACATTCTGTGTGGATATGACCACCTGAGAACAAAATTAAAAATTGTAGTTGTTTTATGAAATTAAAGGAATATTTCACCTTTATATGGTGAATTTCAAAGTTATATTAAAAAATCTTTAGCATTTGAATTGTGTTATGTGTTTGAAACCTTTAAAATAAAATAAAAATAGATCATCTATTAAAATAAAAGTATGTATAAGTATGTGCATATATGTGTGTTTATAACTGTGTACAGACAAATGAAACACATGCACATGAGTGATATACACATCATACATTGTATCTGTATGTGTATATATGTTTATGCATGTATTTATACATAAAATCATACAGCAATTTTAAGCCCTCTAGTGGTCTGAAACTTCTCAGTTAAGAAACCATGCATCTGAAATAAGTATATGCACTTAAAATACAAGTGTCTAAACTCTACAACACTATTATGCTTTCATATAGGTTCAGGATGGCTCCCTACGATTTGTGTGGATCTGTAGATGTGAGTGTTAATAACAACACAAATCTGCAAATTCATTTATTGCTTCCAGCATGGTAACTTTTCTGCCTTTTCTGTGTTGAAAATACAGCTCTTCTGTATTCTTTTGACACATGGATGTTAATATGACGTATTTCTTTATAAAACAAAAACCCTGGCATGAATACTGTCAAATAAACATGAAATGTTTTCAGACACAGGGCCCCCATTCTCAACCTTGCATTATGTACTTCCACAAGTTGGTGCTACAGGGAGAGGAGAAGAAAAATCTGCATTTCAAACTGTGAAAGTATTCATCACATATAATTTCAGCCATCTAAAAGCTAGATTTCTAGACTAAATTGGTTGTTTGTACTGACCCTGCTCCCAGTGGGGGTAAATACAATTGAATGAGTTGCCTTCTAGAGGTACTTATGAGAGATCTACAAGATAAGTGAACTCTTTATGGATACAAGTTTCTCTCCATTTCTCAGGGAGACCTGCCTAATTGGCTTAAAAGCAATGTTTTCCATTTAGAAAGCTGAAGAAAAAAAGTATATAAATAGCCTTGATCCAAAAAATACTAACACAGTAATAAATACTATTACTTATAACATGTAAGAGTTATTAGAAGATAGAAATAGAGTAATACTGCATATTTGTGTTATAATCACATATTAATAAATAACATAAATCTCAGATGGGTTAATATACTACATAAGGAAACCATTCTGTGGGATTACTACTAGTTTGGGAAAACCATAGAATAATCTTCAGAAGTGTTTTGTCTGGTGCAGGATGGATTTGATGGGCTCAAGAGATCATGCTTGCTTTACTTTTCCTCCTGGGCTCACTGGATGACAGTCCATGCTTTAGACATTATGAATCCCACAGGTGGCCTGTTTCTTTGAAGATGAACTCTTTAATCAGAACCTTGCCCCTGCAGGAACAAGGAAACACAACTATACAGAGTGGTAAGGTTTCTGAGCTCCTTTTACAGAATAATCTCACTGGGAGGACCTTATCCATGGTATTCAATCCCTCTGTCCGCAGTCCTACAACCATGGAACTTGCTGACCCTTAAGAATAATAACAATTTAATTGACCAGGTTTTTTAATAAGAATGAATATCAGTGTTTCTGGAATTATTTCACTAAAAACATAGTATAGTAATTTATGAATGTAATTGATTATGTGCCAAGAACTTAGGACAGGAAAATTATGTAAGTCATAAGCCATTAATTCTCATTTTTAATAATACAGCAACAGATTTGCTTCCAATGTGTTAAAAGAATTTAAATATTTTGTTATTCAAGTGACTTCTTGTTTATTTTTTATCTATCAAATACATGATACAGTAATGAACTCCTAAAAGGAGTATTTCCTTTGGATGCATGTAAAATTTACACAGTTTGAATATTTTTAAAAGATTATCTGGGTAAAACAAGCAAAAAAGAACGTAAGTTTTGAGTGTGATAACAGTCCAGCCCAGGTGTGTGGTGAGTCATAAGGCTAGAAGCTAGTTCCAGTACACAAGAGCATGATTATCACAAAAAGCTAGAGCAGGGGTTTAACCTTGTAGAAGAAAACACTGGTTACTCCATAACAGTGGGAAACAAAAAATCCTTTAGAGAATAACACTGAACAGTATTCTATGACTTGAAATGTTAAGGAAAAAATAGATTTTACATTAAGGCACTGCACTTTTCCTGTTTGGAAATCTATTCTCTAGAAGAAATAAAATAGTCAGGAAACTAGTACAATTTATCAATTTTATGCTTGGGATAAACAATCTTAAATTCATACTTCACAAAATCAGATGTTATTGCTTAGTTATGAAACATTTATAACAGTATATATGATGTCTGGATAAAAGTGTTTGTGGACAAGATAATCTCAGTTTTCTCCATGAAAGAATAGTGATTTCTTTAGTGTGGCTAGAATATATTGATAAGGAGGTTTTATGGGATGCTTAAATAATGAGAAGTCCATAGTTTAAAAGGATTATAGAATGGTAGCCTGATGTAAGAGGAAATTAAATTTGAAGACTGTTAGTGTGAAGTCATTGAATCAAGTTGTAGTTCCAGAATGCTTTTTTACAGCTGACGTCACTAACATCCTTCCTGTGTTTTGCAAGTATTGCATCAAGGCTGCAATAGACCAAGATATCATCCATTGTTGTGTCACAGGGGACAAGAATTTTCCAGTGTGGACAATCACATTTCGTAGGCCACCCAAAATAAAAGAGTTTTAACGTCTTAAATAGCTAACTTAAAAAATTTCCCCTAAATAACCATAGTTGAGAGTATAAACAGTGTACACTAGAGAAAAATGACATAGACTTACAAAAATCCCATGCTTGGGTTGATCATTAGCAATATTCCCCTTCTTCTCCTTTGTTTGGAAACAGATGCAGAGGCCAGAATGCAACTGAGCAATAGACTGTCTCTGCTGCCTGACATCATAACTTTTGTCCAATAAGGCTAGCAAGGAAACAGCAGAAACATCAGTTTTTATGAAGTAAGACTTAAGTTTCTTCAGGCCTCCACAACCTCTGCTATTAAGTGGGGTCAAGACTTGATCTGAAGAAGTTGAACTAAATGAATTTAAAAGAGGGTGATAATATGATTTTCTTTTTGAAGAACCTGTAAGATAAGGAAATAAGAAAACTTCCACGGAATACCTTAAAAGGAATAACAGATATTCCACTAAGAAGCCTAGTTGAAGTGCTTCTATGCAAACACATACAGCTTAAGCAACAAACAGGAGCTAGAAGCTACTGTGCTGCTAGAAAGCTATGACATGATTGCTGTTATTGAAACTAGGTGGGATGAATCCCTTGACTGGCAGGCGGCTACAGATAGCTACAGGCTGTTCAGAAGGGACAGACCAGGAAGGAGGGGTGGAGGTGTTGCCCTCTATATCAGGAAAAGAATAGAGAATAGCCATGAACAGGTTGAATACTTACAGGTTAGAATGAAAGACAGAAGCAACAAAAGGAACCTTGTGGTGGGTACATACTACGGGCTACTGAATCAGGGAGAGCCTGTTGAAGAAACCTTCTTCTTCCAGCTACAGGAGGCTTCACGATTGCAAGCTCTTGTCCTGCTGGGGAGTTCAACCACCCTGACATCTGCTGGAAAGTATCACGGCAAGCTTTAGGCAATCCAGGAGAGTCCTAAAAAGCATCAAAAATAACTTCTTAATCCAGGTAACAGACATACTTACCTGAGGGGATGGTGACCTAATGATAACTAGTGCAAGGGATCTCATCAGTGACATCAAGATAGGAGGTAGCCTGGGCTGCAGTGATCATGCACTGGTGGAGTTCAAAGTCCTGAGAGATATGGGGCAACTGGTTCCAGTGTCTTACCATGTTCATTTTGAGGAATTTCTTCCACTTTCTTCTTCATCTAAATCTTCCCCCTTCCAATTTAAAGCCATTCCCTCTCGTTCCATCACTACATGCCCTTGTAAAAACCTCTCCCCAGCTGTCTTGTACATGCCCTTCAGTTACTGGAAGGAGACTATAAAGTCTTCCTGGAGCTTTCTCTTCGCCAGGCTGAACAACCCCAACCCTCTCAGCCTGTCCTAATATGGGAAGTGCTCCAGCCCTGTCATCTTTGTAGCCCTTCTCTGGACTTCTTCCAACACTTCCCTATCCTTCTAGTGCTGGAGATTCCAGAACTAGACACAATACTGCAGGTGGGGTCTCACAAGAGCTGAATAGAGCGGCAGAATCATCTGCTGGCCACATTTTTTTTGATGCAGCCCAGGATACAGTTGGCCTTCTGGGATGCTAGTGCACGTTACTAGCTCATGCTGAGCTTCTCATCAACAAGCAGCCCCCATTTCTTCTCCTCAGGTCTGCTCTCAATCACATCATCCCCCATCCTGTACTGAAACTGCTGATTGCCTCAAGCCAGGTATTGGAGCTTGCACTTGGCTTTGTTGAACCTCATGAGTTTCACACAGGCCCACTTCTCCAGCTTCTTCAGGTCCCTCTGGATGACATCTCATCCTTCTGGTGTGACAACTGCACCACTCAGCTTGATGTCATCTGCAGACTTGCTGAGGGTGATCTCACTATATATATCGTTGATGAAAATATTATACAACAGTGGTCCCAGTACAGATCCCTGAGGGACACCACTTTCACGGATCTCCATCTGGACATCAAGCTGTTTGCCACTACTCTGTGAATACGACTATCCAACCAATTCATTATCTAGTGAACAGCCCACCCATCAAATCCATATTTCTCCAGTTTACAGAGAAGGATATTGTGGGGACCTTGTCTACAGAAGTCCAGATAGACGACATCCATTGCTTTTCCTGTGACCACTGATGTTGTTACCTCATCACAGAAAGCCAGTAGGTTGGTGAGGCAGGACTTGCTCTTGGTCAAGCCATCCTGGCTGCCACTAATCACCTCTCTGACCTCCATGTGCTTTAGCATAATTTCTAGAAGGATCTGTTCCATAATCTTCCCAGGCACAGATGTGAGGCTAACAGGTCAGTTGGCCTTTTAAAATGGGCACAATGTTACCTTTCTTCCAGTCTCTAGGAACTTCTCCTGACTGCCGTGACTTTTCAAATATCATGGACAGTGGCTTGGCTACCACATCAGCCAATTCCCTCAGGACCCTGGGATGCATCTCCTCAGGCCCCATAGACTTACATAAGTTCAGGTTCCTCAGGCAGTCACAAATCTGATCCTCCCCTACAGTGGAGGGGCTTCACCTCCCTGGTTCCCTTCTTGCTGTCCATTGACCCAGGAGGGGTGAGGAGAGCAGTTGTCAGTGAAGAGTGAGGCAAAAATTTGTTGAGTACCTCAGTCTTCTCATCTTTTGAGATGAGGACCCAGAAATCATATTCTGAAGGCCACTTAATATATGTATGTAGAGAGTATTTAGAACTGGGACAATAAGAAATATTGAAAAGATCCTGCATATCCATATCAAAAGAACAGTTTATGATATCTCTAGCTTATCCCTGTGAATTTCATAGAATGTGAGTGTTTGAATGAAAAAAACAACCCTTCACTATGTGTAGTGACTTAACTCCAAGTCTACGTACTTTGTTTGCAACCCCCATACTCCAGTCAAAAACAAACAGAAAGTTGTCAGAAAAAAAGTTATCTGACCAGTAGTAATTATAATTGTAGTCTTTAGTTCATTACCAGCAAAGTTCCAAGGTAACAAATCCATTCTTGTACCTGAAGTGAAGTTGAAACTAGTTAATTTGTTATTCTGTGTTATATCCTTCACTGGATAATGGGACAATGTTTGCAAATCTCACTTTCCCAGTTTTTCAAGATAAAGATGGAAATTATTCACTTGTTCCTTTGAGACTTCTGAGCATAACTTACTTAGATAGTTCATTTGAATCATTCTCTAATGGGAATAAATATTGCCTTATCAGTGCTTTATTTCAGATAGAAAATTTTTTATTTCAATCAACCATTTGAACGTTTTGGCCCTAAACCAGGTGTTATCTCAGCTTCTCTTACTCTGAATGAACTTCTAACATTTCTGTGAAAGATACACCACAGTGTACAAGTCTTCTTTTTCCCAGTAGATAGTTCTGCAAACATTATAGCTTGGATGAAATAAAAACACCCAGCAATTTGTGTACATGCTTTCCTTCTTAAACATAGCTTTTCATAAGGGTCCCTGTCCCTTTCTCTGCTCTGTCTTTTATGGGACTTTCCTTCCCACCTGAGTTTGGTAAGACGCCAAAATCCCTCTTCTAAAAGAAAAGTCGGCTTATTTGTTGTTTCTCTATCTTTGTTGCAGATAATGCAGAAGTATTCACCGAAAAATCAATATTCTGTATTCTCTTTTGCAATGTCAGAGACTTTTTATAAGCTGTGACTTGATAGACAAATAAAAGACTGTACTTTCAAGATAATCTATTTCAGAATGAGAGGGAGAGAAAAGAACTCAGAGAAGATGCTTTATTCACTGGAAGTGTTGTCCAGGGAGTAAAAACTGGAATTTTTAATGTTTTAGAGCAGTATTTTGGCAGGAAGATGTTTTTAGTGTGTGATATTTCAAAATCTGGAAAATATTTCTTGGTGCTATTACATATTTTAGAGACTCCCTGTGTTGACAGATTTTTGTTGGTACTTTTATATATAGTTGTACATTTTTGTTGGCATCGGTAAATTTCAGAATTATTTCTGCTGTCAACACCAAAATTGTAATAGCCTTAAGGCTGCACTCTTCCCCCCCAAAATAGGTTTGAAAATAGCATTCCATTTTCAGGCAAACAAAAAGTAAGTCAACACAGATATTACCTACCTAATACTAATCATTGCATCGTTGTTTAAAATCACAAAATGTGGTTCTCTTTGAGTCTTCATTCCTTCCAGTTTAACACTAAGAAAAATAGTTATAAAATTATTTTTAAAATAGTTACAATAAAGTATATTAGGGCTGCAAGTTCAAGCACCCAGATCTAGTCTACATTTATGCCTATTACCTAGGAAATTTATCATGAATTTCCATTCCCCACTTCCCTAAACCAAAATATTGTGATACCACTTTTGACTAGATAGTACTGTTCGAGTTTTTCCACAGAAAACAAGTCAGCCAGTTTATCAGGGTACTGTATGCACAGATTAAATTAAACCTTAAAATATATAAAATTACTTATCTCTGTAAAATATAATTTCTTCAGACCTACAAAAAATGACATGAAATGTGAACTAATATACTTAGTGCTTCTTTATTCTTAAATCTAAGTGTGTTTTCCTATTCATTAATATCTAGCTTAAAAGATTAAGCTGAAATAAAGTAAAATGAATGCATTGGAGAACTGCAAATTCTATTTAGACTCCTGAAGTCTGAATAGAAACAAAATGACAGTCATTTCAATTAAAATTTTTTCAAACTTATTTAAGGAGAATCCTTTGTAATCCAAATATGGTTGTTTCATGTAAAAACTTTTAAAATTGTTTCAAAGTATATGAGTGTTTTAAAGCTCTTTGCACTAATTTCATACTGATTTACTGTGATTGTTGCTGATGTATTAAATAAAGTTAATCAATTTATTAGAATAAAACTTTAAAAAACTCATGCCAGTCAAATCATGTTCAAAACATCTTCTGTGATTTAAAAAAAGGTTGATCTGATTGAAACAATTGCTTCAACACTGCAATGGATTGAAATAATGTATTGCTGCTCTGAAGTTAGTATTTTGAATGTCTAATAATATATCAGATACATATGATGCACTTAATGTAATTATAATATTCATTTTTATGACTTAGTTCTTTTTCAAAAAGGTCAATTTTAAGTTATTTTAATTTTAAAAATAGTTAAAAACACTAAAGTTAGACTTACGGAGGTAGTCTGTTGGCCTGGGTTCTTCACCTAATTCAGCTTTAGGGGTCCGTCATTAAATGTTTTGCTAAACAAGATATTTTCATTCTATGACTTTGGGAAGATTTTTCTATACACGGCACTAGAAGGGATTAAAAGGAAGAAACCATGATAATGTATGCGTAGAAGTGGAACAGCTCTGAACAGATCATAATAGAAATGAGACATTGTCTCAGATATGTAGGAAGAAATACTTGATGCAAGAGGTGAGACTTAATGAGGCTGTAACTTTTACCATTTTAAATCAGCTGGGAACTGCCCTGAAGTAACTCAGACCACAAGGGTAATCATTAGTTACATTTCCACTTACTGGACAGCTTCTGGTAGTATTCACGACTTTACAGTTAGGCTGGCCAATTTATAGGACCTCACATATAAGAAAGGCTACTGAAAGCCATAACCCTGTATTCTTCTTCTTTAGATATGGCTTTCTTTTCAACTGCTTTAACTCTATGCAAACTGCCAAGACCTGATAATGTGTACAGAACTCTAACCCACTCCACTAATCTGTGGCTGTAGGGATGGCAAAAATACCTACTATTTGCATTTTGGCAGCAGGAGAAATACTCTATCTCATATAGGTGCAGTGCCCCTATATTAGCAATTTGTAATTAGTACAGTAATTATTAGTAACTGTAATTGTAATAATGATTCTATAGCAGAAAGGAAGGTCTCAGTCTAATGGGGGAGCTTTATGCTTGTGCTCTAGAGATTAAAAACTGAACACTAAAGAACAGAAAATAAGTATGTGTTATTTGGCAGCTTACTCCTTGATAGTTTTGTTAAATATTCTGTTCTTATTATTTGAGTGGGTGGAATAATGGCAGTGCAGTGCCTGCATTGGCCGCTATGCTGATCTTCAAGGCCTAGGAAGGTTATATTGTTCACAGGATCTCTTTCTATTTCCTTCTGTCTTGGCTGGTAAAACAGTCTTTGAGATGCTTGAAATGCACCCATAGTAAACTCATACATAACAGAAGAAGTTCTTTTAAGTTTCAAAGAATAAAATAAATCAAAATTGTCTGGTTTTTTAATTTTCATTAAAATATATTAACATATAGCATATACTAAATAAAGTTTAACAAATTATTTCAATAGGTTTATGAGTGGAAATGTAAGGTGAAGATTAGTGATTTTTATATGCACTCTTAGCTGAGAAATTAAGCTGCAGATGTGTTAAAAATAAATAAAGAATAAATACTCTGTAGTGTTTAAAAACTGCAGTGAACTACCTAAGATGTAACAAAGCAAAATAGTAGCCTGTGAAAAGTCTAAATATTGTATAAAAATGGATCTAAAAATTTTGTGCCTCTTAGGGCAGAACATAAATTCTGTAGCAGATTTACCTACTACCTTTCTGAAAGTAGGATCAGAGCGTATGTATCTTTAGAAAGCACAAAGTTTGTTATTTCAAAGCTTTCAATGGGTAAATCTCACAGTATTTTTGCTTTCTTTGTCATGGTAGAGAATGGGTCCTTTTCTCCCTCCTAGGAGGGATTTTTCTCTACTTTTCTATTAAAACAACTAAACTTAAATCAGTGAAACTGTGAAAGAATAAAAAGAAATGGAAGCTAAGAAAAGTAAAAAGTTTGAAGGCAACTGGAAATTGACAAATATGTGTCAAAGCAGAGAATTATGGCAGTTTGCCAACCAGCTGCAAAAACTAATTCAGCTTTAGATAAAGAGATTTGAAAGGGGAAAAGGACAAGCAAACTTCAGAAAAAAAAAGAAGAATAAAGAAGCAAAGAATAAATCCTTAGAACTGTGTTAAAGAAGAAACATAGGCAGTGCTTTGTTGTTTTAACTGCAGAACTGCAAGAGGGGCTTTTCATTGAGACTTTGAATAGCACCAAAGAAACAGCCAGAATAAAGTGGAAGCACTAAAGGTTGCCTTAATGCAGTAGCTTATAGACCAGCCCTCAAAAACGGATTTAAAGATTAGCTTTTCTAGATGAATAGAAATTATTAATGGCAGTAACTGTTTTCTTCACCAGTTTACATATGGACATAAAAATAACAGTGTTACACACAGTTTGGTGTACAAATTCATGGCAAGAAGTAGCTGAGATTGTTAGACAAAAAAAAAACAACAGACAAAGAAAAATAAATAATTGAAAGTTTCACTGGAAGACACTTTTCCCTTGAAAAGAAAAGTGTTTCACTGAGCCAGTCTTCGATAAGACAATCTCTTTTCTTTTGTTGTTTTTTTTTTTTTACTAGGTACATCATGTTTTTTATTTCATGGTCAAAGAGCATGTAAAAGAATGAAGTGATGAGTGCTGTCTGCTCACAACAGCAGACCAAAATAGTAAGCTGGTATATATTACAAAATAACATGAAGGAAGGTTGTCACAGGATTGTCTTCTCATCTGTCACTAGGCCTTTTAATCAGGCTGTGAATAGCAAGTCAGCATGATGTAATGCTGCTGGTTATTATGCAGAGATCTAATGACTGCATCTACTCTACCCAATTACAGCATTGTCAGAGATTCCCTTTAGGAGAAGATCTGACTATTCAGACCATACAGAGCTTAGTGGTCCCCTCTGGGTGCCCTGAAATCAGCACCTCTGAGCTCACAAGAGGATTCCCTGAGGGTGCCAGGCTCTGACCTCACATATGCCCTCTGTATGAACCACATCCTTTCACCTCCATTATGCATGGTTTCACTCCACTGCATGAAATTCCCAGAGCAGCATAGCATGACTGTCCAGCTTTCATCCTGCACAGGCAGGGGGTACAAGAAGATTTCTTACATTACAGTGTGCACCTCAGGTACATGGAAGATATGGCACTAAGAAGACAAGAAGAGTTTTGGCTGGCATCAAACAAAAAAGCTTTAACATGTATAACTGCCGTAAAACTTAGGAAGATTTCATCTAGTATGTTTAAAATATTTCTTAAATCTTGTTTCTAGAAGGAATTATGAATGGGAAATAGCACTTCAAAGTGTATTTTGCAATGTTATTGAAAAAAATAAGAACGATATTCTACTTTACTTTGAAGCTTGTAGTCAGAATTTCAATGGATCATTCAAATAGAAAAAATACTCTGCAAATAAATCACATTTTCATTGTGAGCTGTAGTATTGTTATCAGCATAGATTAGTAAACTGAAATAAGGAAACAACATGGAGACCCTCTGTTTGCACTTAGTTACAAACAGACTATAGAAATGTCATCATTACTTGACATTTCCATTCTGAAAGTTTCTCATTTCCTGCAAGCTTAGGCAAATGAGGGATTTAAGCTATATTTTATTTTATATAGCGACATTTCCCGGCAGTCAGCTCTTTCAGATTGACAATAAAATTCCTAATGGTAGTTGTTTGTTCTTCCTTTGGGAAGTTTCTTTGGCAGTTCTTATAAGATTAATAGTCTTCTGCTACTCACCAGTGCTGAGGGCTAGACTTGCAGTGATGTATAACAGACGAGGAGGTGCTTTTGTGTCTTCCATGGGCTATAAGACCCCAATCTTTGTCACCATTCTTATTTTTTATTCCCTTTCCCTATTCCTAATTTTCCACTGTATATTTTTGGTAGTGTTTAGCATCATATATTTTAATATGGCTTTTCTGAATTGCAGATGCTTTAATTCATTGTTTGCTTTTTTATAACTGTTTCTTCCCCTGGATATGCATATCCTGTGGTATGTATGTTCTTTGAATGTATCCCAGTTTTGTGAATGAGCTGTAGCCAATGACAAAAGAAGGAAAATATCACTTTTAATTCACATCCTCCCTACAATATGGAATTTTTCAGCAAAATATTTTTAATACTTTACCAAAGGGAAAACAAATAAAAAAGAAGAAAACAAAATACTTGAGACAATATCTGAGCTGCTGGGCTGGAAAACTTATCTCACAGCTTTCAAATGGCATTCTCCCCATCAGTATTAGTGGGTAGAACAGAATGTTTTCCAATCTGTCATCTGTGATGGGGAGCCCAAACTCCTTGCAGTAAGGGCAATGTATAAATAATATTGAGAGCAATGATACTGCTTGATAACAGGAAGGGGATTTGTTATTATATACTCTGTATTTTAAAGTGCTGTTATTTGAAATTTGTATGGTAAAGATGTTGCTAGCAGCTAAGCGAGAATTTGTTAGTCATGAAAAGGTAATGGAAACACATCTGTTATGGCTTTCCATCCTGTTCTTTTAGACATTTAATAATAACTGTTGAAAGGGACCAAAGAAGTTTGTCATTCCCATTGTTTAATCATACAAATACCTTTACTGACATTAAGGAAGTTACCAATATGAACAAGAGTTTGTGGACTCAAGACCTTTAATCTGGCAATGACCGAACTGACTGTTCTTGAACCACAGGAAAAGGAAGTGCTGGAGATGTAGCTGCCTTTGTGTCAAGTTCAAATCATAAAATATGGGTTCCAGGATACCAGAGCAGTTACCTGCATGTAACAAATGCGTAAAACCACATTTATGGCATACATGTTATGGATTCTAAGTTCCTTTTTTTATCTGTCAATGTCCATGCATGATTCACTGCTGTACTGCTTTGGACTGTTGATTGAAAAATGGCATGTAATATTGTTATACTATTGTATCCTGATTGCCAATAAAATCAAGCAATGCTAAGAAAGCTGGTTCTTGTTTTTATTTGTCAGACCATAAAGGAGAAATGTTAATTTTGCCTTTAACAATGTCTAATTAGTAATCATTCCTATTCAAAAACTTACTTTATTTTTATTGGCTTGAGTTGCACTGCATTTTTATCAAACGTTCTCTGAAATTACTTTTTTATAATTTCTCTTAGATTTCATTATCTTTTTAGTGACACAGTAATTTTCATTTCTATTTTTTAGTCTCCTTTTTGCCAACTTTTTAACTTTGCTTTTTCTCTACAGTAGTGCATGCTTTTACCCATTTGTTTTTATAACTTTTAATAGAAATTTACTTTTTTTCACAAGGACATTTTAGCACTTTTAGATGAGTTGTGTTTGCCTTCTTTAAAGCCTTTTAAAAAGTTGGCCCTTTCCAGCATCCATTTAAGATAACAGAACTGCCCCTCTATGGTATAGCTGACATCCTAGGAGGTTAACAAATTGGGAAGAAACTAAAACACAAGTAGTTTGCAGTCATGTCAGATGTCTTTGATACTCTTTGCAGTCCATACTAGAGAGTGGTTCTCTCCGCAACCCAAAGAGAGAGTTCATATGTGATAAAGACTGTCTCACTCTTGGAAGTACATTTTTCTTCTACCTGAAAAATAAACATGGGAGCTGAAGTTGTGTATAGGACAAGTTTCTTGATGAGACTTATTTATAAAGTGTTTATCTCCCTGTGAAACAGTTTGATAAGCTTTTACAATATTTTGCAAAACTTTTTTGCTGAGTTTATATTTACAGCCTGATGTCACTTGTAATAGGAGAAAGAAATTTTTGTATTCCTTTTTCAATAATTAAATTCTATCATTAGAGCTTAAAGTTTCTCTATTATGGAGAAAGTTTGGAAGAATCTCCCCTCAGAATATTTTTCTTCTAGTATATTTAAGCTTTGAAAGATTTGACAAGGAGTGGGTTACAAGGGTTTTAGGGTGATCTGGTTATAAACCAAACAAAAAGTAGGAAAGGCACATGAAGTTCATCAGAAGTTCATTGGAAGTGCAGAACTGGGAAACTCACATGGAAAATTTTTAAGAAAGTAATTACTATGAGCATAGTAAGTTTGCATTTACTAGCTTTTCTTAATAATATTACAGTTGAAAAACAAGGCTGTTGCATTTTTTGAACGAGTAATGTTAATCTTTCTTTTTTACATGAAAACTTTTCAAATAATGGAAAACCTGATTCCTTTTCAGTTAAAGGAACTGAGTCAAGTATGAATCTCACCAATAAAACCACTACCTGTATTTAAGACTTATTCCATGCTGCAGTATTTAAAACTCTTTTCCCCCAAGTCTGCATCATTATTGGCAAATTACTAGTTGTAGGAAGCTGCAGACAAGGTGTAGGAACAAAGAATCTGGTTTTGATTTTAGCACATTTTTGGTAACATAGCTTACCTGCATCAAAGGCTTTAACTAATAGACATTCATTTCATTTTTCTAGCCAGTCTTACTTGTAGGTATTTTTCTCTTTTATGCTTCATGAAAGGTAGACTCCTGCCAGTGTTCTACTATTCCAGCAATATGTGCAATATCCTAGCGTGATAGAAATGCTGCTTTTCCAAACTAAAGCTATTGCTTTTTTCACACACTTAATATAGTTTACTATCATTTTGTCTCCCAGTATTTTTCTTCACCACCTAAGCCATTAAAAGTATTTGTCTTCTTAATGATTTTCAAAATTCTTTGGCCATCAATGGGATACAGAGTTAATTCTTTCAAACCATCAGCTTAGTTTTGTCAACTAAGTAAAACGCTTTTTATAAAATTAGCTCAGATAACTGTAATAGGCTTGTAATTCTATTTTATGTTGAACACATTGAAATTGTCCATAAAATCCACATTGCTATTGGGAAGTGCTAGAAGAAGCATCTGCTTTTCTTTTTTAGTGTGTTTGTATTCTGCAGTAGCCACAAATTGTTCAGTGTGCTCATTACTCTGGTATTGGATGTAGGACCCTGAAGCCTGCCTACATTATGCTTTAAAATCTCAGTGCCTTATGGACTCTAATTTTACCATTGTTGCTCATTAAGTATCTTATCTGATGTAAATACAAAATAGTAGCAAACTAACTGAAATACAGAGTATAATTATTGTACTACTAATTAATCGTAGAAAAAGTTCAGATGAGCCCAATTAGGAAGAGTGCAACTTCCTTCTGCACCTCTAGGCTGAATTATTTTAAAGTATATCACACTTTTCATATCAGTTATAAAAGTGTTTTTAAATAACGTGCTAAAAAAAGTAAGAAATGCATATTTCTAAGGTGAAATCAATATAAATACGTTTTTCTTTGTTTGGCTTTTTACTCCCTTCAATTTTCACTACACAGATGACCTTGGATGTTTGTAGACCTTTTTTAGCTGGGGTGGTTTTAGTTGTAAATTATAAAATCATAGAATGGTTTGGGTTGGAAGGGACCTTAAAGATCATATTGTTCCAACACCCCTGCCATGGGCAGTAACACCTCCCACTAGACCAGACATCTCAAGGCCCCATCCAACCTGGCCTTGAACACTTCCAGGGAGGAGGCATCCACAACTTCCTTGGACATTTTCCCCAACATTTAAGTAAATTCATGATTGTAACAATTCCAACAATTCAGTTCTTTTTTTGCCCTAAAAGGTATATTTCATTTTAAAGCAATAAATTGTTAAGGAGATTTTTTTACTAGGTCATAGAAACATCAGATTGTTTAGGTTGGAAAGGATCTTTAAGATCATGGAGACCAACCTGAGGAGGTCCCAGTCGTCTGGAGATTAGCAAATGAGATGCCAGTCTACAAGAAGGGCCATAAGAAGAATCCAGGGAACTACAAGTCTGTCAATCTGTCCTCTGTGCTGGGAAAGCCTATGGAGAAGGTTGTCTTGAGTGCCATTGTGTGTCACGTACAGGACAACAAGATGAACACATCCAGTCAGCATGGGTTTAGGAAAGGCAAGTCCTGCCTGACTAACCTGATTTCCTTCCATGACAATGTGACCCACTTAGTGGATGAGGGAAGGGCTGTGGATGTTGTCTACCAAGACTCTGGTACAGCCTTTGAAACATTTCTCACAGCATTCTCCTGTGGAAACCATCTGCTCTCTGCTCATGGCTTTGACAGGGTTACTCATCACTGGATTAAAAACTGTCTGGACGGCCAGGCCCAAAGAGTTTTAGTGGATGGAGTTAAATCCATTTGGCATCCAGTTACAAATGATCTTCCGCAGGGCTAAGTGTTGGAACTGGTTCTGTTTATTATCTTTATCAGTGATTAGGATGAGGGGGTTTGAATGCACCCTCCTTAAATTTGCAGATGACAGCAAGTCATGTGGAAGTGTTGGTCAGCTTGAGGATAGGTAGGCTCTACAGGGCGATCTGGACAGGCTGAACCAATGGGCTGAGGCCAAGTGTATAAGGTTCAGCAAGGCTAAGTGCCGAGTCCTGCACTTGGGTCACAACAGCCCCATGCAATGCTACATGATTGGGGAAGAGTGGCTGGAAAGCTGCCCAGTGGAGATGGACTTAGGGGTATGGGTCAATAACCACCTGAACATGAGCCAGCAGCATGCCCAGGTGGCCAAGAAGGTCAATAGTATCCTAGCTTGTATCAGAAATGGTGTGGCCTACTGGATTAGGGAAGTGAGTTTCCTCCTGTATTCAGCACTGGTGAGGCTGCAGCTTGAACACTGTGTTGTTTTGGGCCTCTCGCTACAAGAAAGACATTGAGGTGCTAGAGCATGTGCAGAGAAGCATAACGATGCTGGTGAATGGTCTAGAGTCAAAGTCTTATGGGAAGCAGCTGAGGGAAGTGGAGTTGTTTAGCCTAGAGAAAAGGAGACTGAGGAGAGACGTTATTGCTCTTTAAAACTACCTAAAAAGAGGTTTTAGCAAGATGGGTGTCAGTATCTTCTCCCAAGTAACAAGTGATAGAACAATTGGAAATGGTCTGAAGTGAGGTTTAGATTGGATAGAAGGGAAAAATTCTTCACTGAAAGAGTTGTCAGGTATCAGAACAGGCTGTCCAGAGAGGTATTAGCTATTCCATCCTTGGAAGTATTTAGACGGTGTGTAGATGTGGTGCTTAGGGACATGATATGGTTTAGGGATGGAGTTGGCAGTGCCTTTAAGATCATCAAGGCTGGACTTCATGACCTTAAAGGTATTTTCCAGCCTAAACATTTCAATCATTCTGTGAATTTTTTTGTGCTAATTTCCTTCAAAAATCAGTATTGCCAAAAGAAAAGCCCATGATCTCCTTATATTCACTATTTATCCTGAAATTTTAATAACAGAACTTTAGGATGTTTTATTTTCTTGCTGTGCACATTTTAATTATTCTCCTGATCACTAAAGGATCAGCTGCAGTGGGAATATTTTGCTTCCTAATTTATTCCTGCCAAAAAAAAAGGAGAAAATCTCAATCCTATTGTTTGGAAATTCCCTTGACTTATTCAATATCTAAAATACCATGTTCTAATGATTATGCAGCCTATTTGCAAATCCTCTGTCATTTCACTGACTATGTAAACTTGGACAATTCCAACTTCAGATCTTTGTTTTCCTGTTTTGACGCTTAATAACCGTAAGAAATCGAATCTTTGAGAAGGATGATCATATGTCTTTGTCAGCCAGAGCAGTAGTGATTATCTTCTTAATTAACTGTCTTAGCTATAAATTTAGACTTTGGTGACTAGGAATTGAAATGAAACTACTCAGAAAAATTCAATAAAGCAATTCCACAAATATGTGAATTGCCCACATGAGAAACTGCTCAAAAACCTGAGTTCTTCTATAAGAGGTCCACATGGCTATAACATCAATAGAACATCAATCTTAAAACCAAAGGATACCATTGAAATACTGATTTCTGAACTCTCAGATATTTATTAGCAAACAAAGTACCATTTTATATACTTATTCAACAGATACTTAGCTGTTTAAAAACATTGCACTTTTCAAAGGCATTCACGTTGTCTTACGTTATTTGCATTTGAAATCATCCCATTATCTTTCTAAACATCCAGAATAAAAAAAGTTCAATTTTCTCCTCTTTACCCCTATTAAGCCTCTGTTGCTTGCCAATACCCACTTTTTTTCCCCTTCTAACTACAGTTCAATATCTGTAACAGCAATTTTTGTAGGTCTAGAGACTGTAGACGTTCTTTTTATTAATTCACTTTAATATTATGTTCCTCTCTGGTTTTCTACTAGGCATTGTTTTGCATATTGAGCTTGAAGATACCTGTGTTTCCCGTGTTGTCATGTAGTACAGAGATGGCAGGGATGCATGTTTCATGCAATAGATTACTTCTCAGCAATTTTTTAGTAATAACATGTAATTTTTATGGATGCTCTCAGGATTCAAGGAAAGCAGTTGCTCTAGGCTTCCAGAGTGGCCAAAACTTTTTTGTTTAATTCATTTTCTCATCTGACACAGTACAGGCAACCCTTATCTGAGTGTTTTACACTGTCAAAGGTGGGTTGTTTTTATTTTTAAGGAATAAGATTCTAAGAGTCCTCTTTCACTTACTAGGCTCCTGATATTTGCCTAAATTTTAGGCAGTAGCTGAATTAACTATCCTGGACTAAATATCTGAATTATCTACATAGCCAGTGGGGAAAGAAAGTTATCTTAAGAAAGCCTCAATAGAGTACTCGTAACTTAGCATCCTAGCCAGTGAAAATACCCATCTTTTGTGTGCTCTCTAGGATTTGGACATATAATTTACCATCTAATTCACATTGCCCTAAAAAGTCGAGTTTAAATCCAAACCAAATATTTTTCTATCATACTGATTATGAAGCAATTACTTTTATGAAAAAATCTGATGATTTTTCAGCAATATTTTTCCTCTATTCAACTGACTTTTCTCAGATAAGTTAAAATGCATCATTCTATTGCTTCTTTTTTCCTCTTAAGCTAGTGCATTCATTTTCATAGAGAACATTTCAACAAGATGTCTTAAAAAAGGAAATAATTTCCTTTATTATTATAGTTAGAAATACCCATTTATTAAAATTAAATAGGAAATACTGATTTAGGATAGCAGAGTTGAAAAACAAGTAAACTCTGTTGAGTTTACCTTAAATTCAGTGTCTGATGAGGTTTCACTTTTTTTAAGCAGGTGTATTTTGCCTTTGTAAATATTCTAAGAAATTTCAATATACATCTCTGTGACCAAAAGAGCCTAACACAACACCGCACCAAATCCCTGCAGCAATGAGAACTTACTGTGCAAAAGAATGTCCTAAATTTGTTAATAAAAATCTGATTTGTAATCCAGATAAAGTACTCCTATAATAACCAGTGGATGTTTTTCTTTCTTTTTCTTATGATGAGTGTAGATCACACTGTCTGAGAACCAGAAGACACACACATATTTTAACTGTGACCCATCAAAATACACGAAACTTCACCAAAGTTATAAATTTTAAAATACCTTGCCTGTATGCACTTCACAATGCACAGCATAACAAAATACTGTTACGGAGAAAGCATAACGTAATACGCTTATCCAAATATTCTTTTATCCTTATCCAAATATTCTTTTATCTGTAATTAAAGAACAATAAGATATGTTCCTTTTCTCATATGAAAAACAAGGATGATGTTCATAAAATAGAATAAATCCCCTGAAAAAAAATTGTTGGAAATAGTAATATATGTTCTTATCATATTATAAAGCTAATATAATTTGTTATACTAAATTTAACTTGAATGTTACCATTTATTTTAATTAAATATCACTTGAAAAAGTGTATGCCAAATGACAAGTAATTTATGTAGTTTGGAGGGATGTCTCCTGTATAATTGACTACCCCTGTCTTTCTAATCTCACCCTTGCTCTCTCTTACTCTGTGTCTTTTTTCAATTTTTAATGAAAAATATGAGGTTTACAGTCGTGAAGAATTGTAACGCCTTAGGACAAATCCAAACTTTGGATTTGATCTTGGGACATGTTAAAGCTATTTTGGAAACTTCCATTGGCTTCAGGAATATTTGCCATTGATATATTGTTTTTTAGAAGCAAAAACGGAATTTTTGAAAAATTCCCTAAGTATTATTCAATTTGTGCGATTTTCTATGAGTTTGTTATTTATCAAACAGTGCAGTATGGTAGGACTACTCTATTTTACACAGATATCTGCATAACAAAGTAATCACAGTGAGCTTCTTCTGGTAGGGTAGTGAGAAACAGAACTAGACAACTCTCCTGTTTCTGATTCTCTTGTCTATGGGAACAGTGCTGTGTTTCTTTGTTTTGTTTATACATTACTTTAACTTAGCTGGAAAATACTGACTGCAGTGCACCTTGTAGTTGTGCTAGACTATGTCTTTAACTCTCTGTAGAAAGGATACCTTAATCCAGAACTGTCCCACAAAGATCTGCTTTATCCTTACCAGAGTAAGTATGTCATAGGATAATGCAGATGTTGAAAATTCAGCACTCTTTAATATAGTGCTCCTTGATTTTGAAACCTATGTCAGTGCTGGGAAAGAAGGTAGGTTTTGTATTGGTTTTATGCATCACACCAGGCAAAAACAGTGAGGACTCACAATGTGAGGACTGTTTGTGTACACCCTATTTTCATCACTGAAGCCACACTACTTGGCAGTTGTTTTGATCTTTTCTGGGCCTCAACCCTGTGATCTAAATATTTTTTGTGAAAAAGGAAGAAGACCAATGAGCAAACTTGTGTATGCGGTGTGGAAATTCAGGATGGTCAGACCCTGAAATAAAGCAGAAAATAGAATTAAGAGTATGGAAAATTCTATGATTTGGGATACTGGCTGAAGTTAAAATTTTCCAAATACGCTGTCTCTCTCCAGGCCAGCCAAGAGGTGGTGAAGACATAAATGAAAAGGCCAAATTAATGTCTTCCAGAATGAAGCACTGTGGATTTGTGGATGTTGCTATAGGAAGTCCACCTAAAATACTCCTGAAAGTTTCTGGGAGATTTGATGATCTCAGAGATCTTTTCCAACCTTAATGATTCTAACTTCATTCGTTCTGTATTACTGGTATCCAGGCTAGGATTGGTCAATTTAGATAGTGCTGATCATGGTGGCAGATCCAGAAAAGTATGTGGTAGGCTCCAGATGCATATATATACAAATTTTTGTCTCTCTGATAGCAAACATAAATAGCCAAATGAGCCTATAAGGCTACATTTCAGATAAAAATGTTACATAACTGACATCACTGAAATCTGTACGTTGTTAAGAGATTGTAAAATCCTCCTTCAAAATATTCTGTCCTTTATAAGATGAAGGTTATTTCTGGGTGTTACTGTAACCATGAAATAATCAGATTTCTTCAAATTTCAAGGAAAACTAATACAATTGTCCAGGGCTGCACAAATCCAGAAAAGATTGTATAAAAGCAGAAAAATATTTTTTGGCATTTCCAGGTCTTCTAATAGTTGTTCAGTTGTTACTAAGATGAAAATTTTTTCTAAACAAAACATAAAACTTCTATGACTGGACTTTTCTTAAATGCTATTTCACCCTTAGATCCTTTTTTTTAAAAATACCAAATGTTGTTCATTAAATTAAAAATAATAATCTGACTACCTTAAAATCAGTTAAGCTATAGTGTATCTTATTATAGTGCAACAGAACCATGCAACACTGAATAATGTAAGTACCAGCAACATAAAAGGTTACTCATTTTTTGCTTTTATTTTCAAACATTCAAAAAGAAAAGAAAACTCAAACATAGAGAAAATTATTTAATATGTCAAGAACAATGCTGGGAAAATTCTAAAGTGAACAAAACTAAAAAGCGATAGCTTTAAAATACTCCTTTCATTATGTATTCTACATTATATGCATTCCCTTGCATCAGCTGTTCTTATACAAGTTGTAGTGTAAGACAGAAAAGCAGGTCCCACAGATCTGTTGTATTTCCACTCTCATCTTTTGAATGTGCCAGTCTGTCTAACCTTACTGAGTCTTCAAGAAACACTTGTTGTACTATAAAAAATAAGGCTGTATCACACCGTCTCTCTGCTGCAGTGAAGGGAAAAAGAGAAGAACTGAATCTCCGAGGGGAAAGTGAGGCATAGTAAATGAATAAGCACCTAAGGACATGTAGTTATGGTTGTGCTATGTGTGGACTTTCTAGTTTTGATTTATAGCTATAAAGGTAACATTTTATTTTTAAGAACAACTAAAGAAAAAGAGTAGAATTGAGATAGCAGATAATAAACTCAGAAGTGTTCTAATGCTTTCAAAGCTATAACTGCAAAAACAATCTAGTCCTGGATATACAGCAATTAAGGAATTAATATATAAGAAATTCAAAGAAATCATTAGATCAGCCTGGTACAAAATAAATTTTATAAGCCTCACAACAAATGTTGGTTTGGAAAAACTTAAAAGAATGGATAAGGCAAATTATAAGAGAAAGAAGGATTTAGTTAAGTAGATTAGCAGGCATTATAAGGGAAACTTAGTCTTTGACACTCCTTTTTTCTTAAATATAACCTATTTATAACTTCTGCACTTTTAGGCTAAAATTCCAAAATAATGTAAAGCCAAGCAGAATAAAATTACTGAAATAAATTCTGAATAATTAAGCTGGAGGTAGAAATAAAGTCTCTTGCGCTAAGTAAAGTACAAATGTAAAATAACAGATGCTCAGAAACTTCTCTTTTTGCAGAGAAAAGTGATACATAGGACACATTTACAACAACAAAAATGGGTCTGTATGCAATAGATTTCAGGTTAGCTCAGACTTTATTTAGTCTCATACTCCAGCCCAGCTCCAGTGAAGACAATTGGAGCTTTGCCCTTGAGTTTGACAGCAGTAAGCTATGATACCAAGTTTATAGTTTTATGTTGTATACTTCATTATACCTTGTTTACTCACTGTCTACTGGAAAAATCAACACATGCCAGTAAGTATTCTTGAATTAAATAATTGCTTTCCATGGGTGCTGTCTCCACCATTATGACATTCCTGCTTCATTTGCAGTTGCTATGTATCAGTGTAGGCCTATTGATGTTTAAGGAGGCACATAGAAGCATTCAACGTAAAGAGCTTTCCCTATAGTTTGTAATACTTAAACATTCTTTCAAATATAATTATTTGGATGCCAGGAGGAAATATAACATAGGTTAAATAATGAATATTTTGAAAGCTAAATTCTCATATAAACTTTTTCCTTGTGAGCTAGGTAGTCTTAGGAACAGTTTAAACTAATAATGGAGCTTTGATAACTCGGATCACTTTGACTGCAATGGGTGCAGGAGTGACCACATAACCAGCTCCACTGACAGACCCAAGTGGGCAGTTATTCTCAGAAGAGGGAGGCTGACTAATGCATATGAGAGAGAAACTGGTGAGGAAAATATATAAGAAAAAGACATATATGTAAATCCTTATACTGATACATAGCCTGAGTTTAGGCTTATTGAAACCCTATTAAGATGATTTAAACTAACCTGTCAGGCTTCATACTAAAATGGATTAAGAGTGTTCACACAATCTGCTAATGACATCCAGCTACTAATCTACTTGAGCGCACAGGTTAGTATCAACCAATTTTGAACTACACTGTGTTAGTGGAAACTCCAAATCCTGGTGATTATTGACTTAATTGGATAAAAACATTATATCAGATGTTCTTGGAGCAATTTCTTCTACCTCAGTGAATCACAAGGCACTGGCAATATGGGCAAAAATGGCTATCAAATTGAAGGACCGTGTGTACCTATTAAAAACAATCTGTCTACTCTGCAGAGAAAAATCTCATTGCCCAAAGATATTTCTTATTGTTTATGGTACTTGAAATTCAGGTTATATTTTGAATTTTTTAGTGATGAGGACTTTTCTCAAAGGATTCCTTTAGTAAATATTTAGGGATAAAACAACATCAAATTAAAAAAACCCAACAAGTTAGTTCTTGATTAACAAATCATGTAAAGGGAGCAAAATCAGGTGAAGAAATCTGTCTGCATACAGACTATATAAGATTTGCAATGCCTCTACAGATCAAATTAAAAAGAGCAGGAGTTTGTCCTGTTGGTAATATGAAATTTGTAAACTCATTAATTCAAAGTTAATCATAAGCACACATCCACACAAAAAAATTATTAAACCATATGTAGCATTTATTTTAAATTTGCCTGAATTTTTGCAGAGGTAATATCTTCGTTTTAAAAACAAGTCCACAAAGGCTGCAATGAATATGTGCACTAATTCATATACTTTGTATAAATTCACATGTATCAAAAGTATTATGGAGAGGCTTAGATGAGTTTTTCAATTAAGAATATTTAAACAGTTAGTGTAGATGTCATTTTACTTGAAGGAATAAAAACAGAATGAGGAGCATAGCCCTCCGACTGTCACAGCCTTGAGGACACTCGCAGTGATTCCTGTTCCTGACCACCCCCAGAAGCCATAGGGGATCCAAGGTGGAACTAGCCTTGCCCAGGATGCCATCTCAGCCCCCTGGGATCCTCTCTCCCCTCTATTCTGCCCTCCACCAGAACCCCAAATCAGCTGATTCTGGCTGCCAGGCCCTGCCACAACAGACTCCCACTGGGAGCCTCAACACTACTGGCACCCAAGGAGAGCCAGTCTGCATAATACCTTGACACCTGCACAAGAGGATAAAGTGCAGTCTCAGTAAATGTGCAGGCAACATGAAGTTGAGTGGGACTGTTGATCTGCTTGAGCATAGGAAAGCTTTACAGAGGGACCTGGATGGTTGACAGACTCACAAAATCATTTAGGCTGTAAAAGACCTTTAAAGATCATTGAGCCCACAAGCAAACACTCCCAAGTCCAGTGCTAAACTATGAAACCTGGGTGCCACCTCTACACCCTTAGTGATAGGAATGGTTGGACTCGATGATCTGGTGGGTCTCTTCCAACCTGGTTATTCTATGATTCTATGATCTTGTAGATACCACCAGGGATGGTGATTCAACAACTTGACCAGGCAGCCTCTTCTGATGCTTGATAACCCTTTCAGTGAAGTAAAATTTTCTAATATCTAGGTCAAACCTCACCTGGTACAACTTGAGACTGTTGCCTTTGGTCCTATCACTTGTTACTTGGGAGAAGAGAGTAACATGTGCCTCACTATAACTTCCTTTCAGGCAGTTCTAGATAGTAACAAGATCTCCCCTCAGTCTCCTTTTCTCTAGGCTAAACAACTCCACTTCCCTCAGCTGCTTCCCATAAGACTTTGACTCTAGACCATTCACCAGCATCGTTATGCTTCTCTGCACATGCTCTAGCACCTCAATGTCTTTCTTGTAGCGAGAGGCCCAAAACAACACAGTGTTCAAGCTGCAGCCTCACCAGTGCTGAATACAGGAGGAAACTCACTTCCCTAATCCAGTAGGCCACACCATTTCTGATACAAGCTAGGATACTATTGACCTTCTTGGCTACCTGGGCATGCTGCTGGCTCATGTTCAGGTGGTTATTGACCCATACCCCTAAGTCCATCTCCACTGGGCAGCTTTCCAGCCACTCTTCCCCAATCATGTAACATTGCATGGGGCTGTTGTGACCCAAGTGCAGGACTCGGCACTTAGCCTTGCTGAACCTTATACAGTTGGCCTCAGCCCATTGGTTCAGCCTGTCCAGATCACCCTGTAGAGCTTTCCTATCCTCAGGCAAATCAACACTTCCACCTGACTTGCTGTCATCTGCAAACTTAAGGAGGGTGCACTTGAACCCCTCATCCTGATAAAGATATTTAACTGAACTGGACCCAATACAGCCCTGAGGAACACCACTTGTGACTGGCTTCCAGCTGGATTCAGCTCCATCTACCACCATGATTTGGGCCTGTCCATCCATCTAGTTTTTAACCCAGCAGAGGATATTCCTGTGCAGAGCAATGGCAGCCAGTTTCCACAGGAGAATGCTGTGAGAAATGTTTCAAAGGCCGTACTAGAGTCTAGGTATACAACATCTACAGCCCTTCCCTCATCTGCTATGTGGTTAAACTTGTCATAAAAAGAGATCAAGTTAGTTTGACAGGACTTGCCTTTCCTAAACCCACACTGACTGGGCCTGATCACCTGGTTGTCTTCTGTGTACTGTGTGATAGCACCCAAGGTGACCTGCTCCGTGACCTTCCCCTGAAATGAGGTCAGACTGACAGGCCTGCAGTTCCCTGGATCCTCCCTCTGCCCCTCTTGTAAATGAATGTAACATTGGCCATCTTTCAGTCAAGTGGGACTTCCCTAGCAGCCAGGACTGCTGGTAGATGATGGAAAGGGGTTTGGTGAGCAGCTTTGCAAGCTCCCTTTAAATATACTTTGGTGGATCCTACCTGTCTCCATAGACTTGTAAATGTCTAATTGTCTGAACAGGTCCCTAATCAAGTTATCTGCCACACACTCCAGGAAATACCTAGTGCTCTGCTGTATTATATTTTCAGCAGACATCTGGTATGTTGAAGTCCCCCATGAGAACAAAGGCTAGCAATTGTGAGACTGCATAGAAAATTTCATCTGTCTTTTTGTCCTGTTGAGGTGGTCTGTAGCAGAATTCCATCATGATGAAGGTTTTCCACTGAAGGTCTTCTTAGCCTTTGCCCTGATTATTACCCATAAGCATTCAAACTCATCGACACCTTTATTAAGTTCTAGATGATCACAACACTCTCTAACATCTCTAACATACAGGGCTACCCCACTGCTTCTTCTTTGCCTCACTTCTGAAGAGTTCAATATCTTCTGAGTATTTTAACTAGAACATTTGTAAAATCTGGGGCCATGCAGGAATCTATTCTCTTTCTGTGGCATTGCATTTCCCTCTGAGATAAAGCACAGCTGCACAAATCTTTACATCCAGGAAAAGGAGAGGTACAGAAAACTAATGTGAAGTTTGCTCAGAAAATGTTCAAGAAACACAGAAAAAAAATCTGCAGAAATCTCCAAATAATAGAATATGCAAATTTATTTTCAAAAAAGATAAAACACATGGCAGTGTTATTTCCAATTGGAGATTATTATATGTAACGTATAATGCTACATGCCTGAATTAATCAAAATAATATAAAATAAACATTAGAATAAACTGCAGTCAATAAGGTTCTTTAAAATTGTGATCTGGTATATTTCAAGCCTGAATCTGTTAACAAAGTCTGCATATGCCACATTTGATCTCACACTTAATAAAATTGTCAGAAATAAACCCATACTGACCTTTTCTTTTGTTGGTTAGAAGGCAGAACTTCTAATCAACAAACAATTTTCTTCAATAAGATTTTGCTCACAGTTGCTATCCATACCACCATAAGAGGCCAATGCATTTACATTAGCACAAAAGAAAACTTGTATTGTCCTTTGAAGACTGTTCTGAAGATGCTCTGAACACCAAATTTGCCTTCCCAAAGAGACAGTAAGCCTCAGTGACATCCAGACATTCCTGGAAGATGTTCCTCATAACGTGAAACCCATGTTTGTAAGTGTGCCTGTTGGCTCTGAATACAGCGCTCCAGAGACAGCTTTTTGGATTTGAAGCAAGCTTTTGAGAAGACACAGAAATACTGAAGACACGTGGCTACTCCCAAAGCATCTAAATGAACTGAACAGTTATAGCCCCTTCTCACCCAAGCACAAGTCTCTGTACTTATTATGATCTGACACCCTACCAGGCAAAGTGATAGTATAGAAGCACTTCTTGACACCTAGGCAACCATGTCTGTGTATGATTTTACGTAACCCTATCACTACTATAGGGTAAATACCTGCTTTTCTAATCACAGTAGTTTGGATGGAAAACATGTTATGATATGTGCAAGAATAGGGACAATTTTGTCAGAGACACAAATTCTACTTCTGAGATCAACACTCAGAGAAGGAACTTCTGCTCTACACTTAACTTCCTTATTGTCTTTAGTCTAGAACATTTTGTTTTCAATTGTCTTAGTGCTGCTGATATATGTAAGGTGCCCAGCCTTTCATTTTTGGCTTTGTTGTCACAAGTATTGCTTACCTTGTATCCAGTAGATTCATTATGTGTTTTCCTGATGATATATCACATTATAAGTTATTGTGATTATCACCTATGTATACAATTAATATAAATATTTTCTTTCTTTCTTCCTTTCTTCCTTTCTTTCCATCTTCCTTAATGCAGTAGCATTTGCAACAGATTCCTATCTTATGTACCACTTTCTTCTCCTTCAGAACCAAGCTGGCAATTCTCATCTTGAATAGCTTTAAAATTGCTCATAGCAATCAATGACAACTGAGGCATCACTAAAGAATTTCTTTTATCTCCAAGCTCCAATTTAAATCAGTCATTAAGCTTGAGTAAGCTTGAGCTGTCAGAACATTGTCCCTCATCACATGCTCTAAGCACAAAAAGTCAACTTCAAAATCAAATTTGTTCTATCTCTTACTACATTTTGTAATGGTCTAGTATGAACAATAAACTTTACTGAAATAGTACTGTCAATCTTTAGAACTCAGATAACTATATGGCCTTTTTATCTAAGGAGGGCTGCTGTACCTCAAATATGATCCACACTAAATCATTTCCTTATATTTCTTCTTTTATGCTGTTTGATCTTGTTAGTGATCTATACTACATTGCTGTCTATTGCCTTTTCTTTAGTAAATATAGGTTTTAAAAACATGAAATGAAAGTATAAATTCAAACATGAGAAAGAAAACCTCTAAGTATCTAGATATCAGATGTATCAAATATATAACGACTCATAGATATTCTTTTGCAATATCTGTATATAAGCAGTCTGTCTGAGACAGGATTCAGTCTTAAATGAAAAAGCACCAATTTCAAACACCTGCTTAGGCAATATTTCTGAATTTATACTGAAGGCTTTTAAATTGTCTCTTAAAATAAACTGTGCTAATTTTTTAATTCTTTATATTTACCTGGAATCTCACTTCATGAGCAAATTGAAACTGAAAGTGCAAATCTGGACTGAACAGGTTGTGTGACCTTCTAAGTGATCTGACCTTTTGTTTAAGGCCTAATTTGAAATAAGTGCTGTAAAAGCTCTGTGATTTACAGTATATAAATACTGTAATCCATTTAAAATGAAGTAATTTATATGTTTTAAGTTGTTTTAGCAGTTTTCATAGGCCCTATATATAGAATGAACAAAATGATACTGTCAAATGATGTTTTTCACTTGGGTCAAGTCACTGGTATCTTTCGTGGGTAAACACAGACACCTACCCAGCTGATCACTTACTGCTCCTCATCAACAGGCAGAAGAGAAAAATAAGATGAATAAGCTTGTTGATAAAATAAAGACAGGGAGATCACTTACCATTTGCCATCACAGGCAAAACAGGCTTGGTTTGGAGATCATTATTCATTGCCATTTAAAACAGATTTTGATGGTGAGAAACCTGGCACTTGGCCTTGTTAAACCTCATGCCATTGGAATTTCCCCAGTCTTCCACGACTGTTGGAAGATGATGGAAAGGGGTTTGGCCAGCACATCCACCAGCTCCTTCAATACCCTCAGGTGAATTCCATCTGGCCCCATAGACTTGTGGGTGTCTAGTTAGGCTAGCAAGGGTCTGACCACCTCCTCTTGGATCATGGGAGCCTCATTTTGCTCCTCTATCTCTGGGGTTTGTACACAGAGGGAACAACTTTCTTTACAATTAAAGACTGAGGCAAAGAAAGCATTGAGTACCTCATCCTTTTCCTCATCCCCTGTCACTGTTGCTCCTTCTGCATGCAACAGGGACTGTATGGTCTCCCTAGTCCTCCTTTTATTATTTATATATTTATAGAAAGATTTTTTGTTATCTTTCACAGACTTTGCCAATCTGATTTCTAGTTGAGCCTTAGCCCTTCTGATTTTTTCTCTACACAATCTCACTTCTCTCCTGTAGTCCACCCAAGAGGCCTGTCCCCTCTTCCAGAGCCCATAAACATTCCTCTTCTTCTTGATAACGCTCAAGATCTCACTGTTCAACCAAGCTGGTTTTTTCCCCTGACGACTTCTTTCTCCAGAACATGGGGATGGCTTTCTCTTGAGCTGCTAGGATCTCCTTTTTGAAGAGCTCCCAAGCCCTCGTGGGCTCCCTTGCCCTTAAGCACTGTCTCCCATGAGACTTTGCCAACCAGCCTTCTGAAGAGTTCAAAGTCTGCCCTCTGGAAATTTAATGCTACTGTCCTGCTAACCACCCTCTTCACTTCGCCTAGAACAAAAAACCCTATCATCTCATGATCACTTAGTCCTAGGCGTCCTCCTACTGCCACATCCCCCACAAGGCCTTCTCTGTTCACAAGCAGCAGGTCCAGGAGGGCACTTTCCCTTGTTGGTTCATTCACCAGCTGTGCAAGGAAGTTGTCTTCCACACACTCCAGGAACCTCCTAGACTGCTTCCTTTCTGCTCTATTGTACTTCCAGCAGATATCAGGAAGATTGAAGTCTCTCACAAGAACGAGAGGCATCTATCTAGACATCAGCCCTACCTATTTATAGAAGAACTCATCATCTGCTTCTCCTTGGCTTGGTGGTCTGTAACAGACTCCCATAACAAAATCTACCATCTTATGGGCTCCTCTGATTTTAACCCACAGGCACTCAATCTCCACATCACCACAATCCATCTCAATGATGTCCAAGTCCTCCCTTACAAAGGGGGTTACCCTGCCTCCTCTCCTTCCCATCCTGCCTGAAGAGTTTATACCCCACCATATCTGTACTCCAATTATATGAGTCATCCCCCCACTGTTCCATGATGGCAACGACGTCATAGGCTCCTTGCCCTACAACAGCTTCCAGCTCTTCCTTCTTATTACCCATGCTGCGTGCATTGGTGTAAATGCACTTCAGCTGAGCTGCCGAGCCATCAGCCCTATTAGAGGGAACAGAGTTCATTCCCAATTGCCTGGTAACTGGAGCAGCTAGCATCAGAGTGCCCGTATCTCCCTGACCATCCCCAGGTGTGTTCACTCCTGCTTTCTACGTGGTGATGTACTGGTGGTCCTCACCAGCCACTCACTCCAAATCACCAGTGCCCCACATCCAGGCTCGCTCCTGTCTAGCCTGGTCTCAATCCCCTCCCCCTTTGCATCTAGTTTAAAGCTCGATTTATGAGCTTAGCGAGGTTTTTAGCAAGGGCTTTAGCCCCCATAGGAGACACACCTGTCCCATCCTTAGTAACATGGCCTAGGGGTGCGTGTGCCACCCCATGATCAAAGAAGACAAAGCCCCTCTCCTCACACCAGGCTCGGAGCCAGGCATTAATCAAATTCTTCTTCCAGACTTCCAGCTCCTCTCTGTTTAGCCTTGGGATGGAGCAGAATACTATCTGAGCCCCAGAGTCCTCTGTCATTTTCCCAAAGGCCCTGAAGTCTTTCTTGATGGCTTTGGTCTTTCTGTTAAGTAAATCATCATTGCCAATTTGGACTACTAACAGAGGATAGTAGTCTGTCTCTTGGACCAGGGAAGGAGGTTTTCTAGCTACCTCCTTCACTGATGCCCCCGGTAAGCAGCAGACCTCTCTGTGGAGTGGGTCCGGTCTGCAAATGGGTCCCTCCATTCCTTTTAGGAGGGAGTCCCCTACAACAATCACCCTCCTCTTCTTCTTAATGGAGGATGGTTTTATCTTTTTCTGAGGATGGTGTGGCCTAGGGAAAGATTCTAGGCTCTGGGAGCCATCATCCTCAGGATTGGATTCCACCTGCAGCACATGGTACTTGTTCACCAGGGAGATCTGGGGCTTTGCTGTCTGGTTGAGGGGAGCAGGTTTCCTTCATCTGGCAGGAAGTAGCTGACACTCCCCATGTCTTGTAACCCCAACCCTGCAGTTTGCAGGTGGGTGGTGTTCGGACACACCAGCTCCAGCAGGCTGCTAAGTTAGTGAGAGGGCACTACTCCACTGGTCTATCTCCCTCTCACACTCCCTGATGGTCCTCAGCCTCTTTACCTCCTCAATATGTTTTACTAAGTATGTTTTAATAGAGGCACCACACACTCAGTGGTGTCCTGTGATGGGTCCATTGTAGACAAATGGAACCGACTGTATTTGGAGCAGGGTAGTCCCTGATCTCTTCTTACAAAGGCCACCCTTGTAACCCCTGTGCTGCCAAAACCTCATCACAGACACCCAGTGCATAAACTCAGTCCCACGTTTGTGACTGGAGACAGTGCAGATTCTTAGTTCTATAGGCTAGAGCTGGTAGCAGGCACAGTGGCAGCTCACCTAGGAATCTCCATCAGAGCATCATACTCCTAAAATTATAATGATCATTAACCAAACCATCTGAGATTCTGTTCTTATCTGTAACTTCTCATTATAATCCTGGGATTTTCTTTGTGTGGCCAAGTTGTTCAGGAAACACTTGAAAAGGTTGACTTGAATTTCTAGCTTTGTTCTTTCTCAAGTAATTTTTCCAGTTTTAAATATGTACCACATAACCTCAGTATCTTGAAAGAGCAGATATTTAGAACTAAATCTCATTTTAATTAAATAGACTTTTAACCTACAGTATGTTCAGAACTATTCATTTCAGGAATGCTTGTGGAGTAAGGGACATATCAGTGCGAGTAAGGGCAGAATATGACACAGTAAAGTACAATTCTCAGTAAAGAGAAAAAATAAAAAATATAGGATCTTGTCTAAGATAGTTTACTGCACTCTTCGGTCTCACATTAAATAATTTAATTAATAGAATTGGCTGTGATTCATAAGTCACCTCAGAAAGCTCAATATTTGCCTGGAAGTAAAGATAGGAGCATGCAGATATGAATGATGAAGGTTCTACATTTCATCTTTGAGCATATATACTTTAATTCATCCATTTATCATACCTTAAATTTAGTAACTTATACCTCTTGTTAGGTCAGGTAATGGAAGCTAATGGTTGCAACAAGTATCGTCCTTTCTTAACAAGTGAAAAAGAACATGACATTAGATGCAAACATAACCAGACACAGATATTTCTGATTAGCTGCTATTCATCTACAGTTATATAAAGATGCATAAATAAAAAGTGAGGGAACTGAAGGGCGTTTGGATGAATACATGTCATTATATAAGCATTGTGAAGATAAAGTTGCAAAATAAGAGGGTGGTTCTTAACTATAATATCTGTAACCTAGCCTCAGTTTGAATTGATTGAAGTGTTCATCCTTTGGCTCTTAGCCATCCAATTGCCAGTCATAAAGACATAGCTCATTAGGAGTACACAAATACTATTTTACTAAGGTGCTCTTGTAGGGACAAACTTTATGATCAAAGCAAAAATGTGCTAGTAAAAAGAAATACCACCAGACTTTTTAAGAAAATGCAATAACAGTAGTTAACCACTCTTTTATAATGATGAACAAATGTTTAATTAGTCTTGCTATGCAGAGCATTCTGTAAGTGTACAGACACATCAAATATATATTTCTATGAGACTGCATGAACTGACAGGTACTCATCCTTTAGGTAGGCACCATTTTTAATGGCAAGAATCTAAGGCAAGATTTTAAAATCTAGCCAATGATTTTAGGAAGATCATTTCAGAAAGAAGAGAGAATATACAGTGAATGTTGCTGACTATTTTTGGTCTGCAACCCTTAAAATCTTCAGATAGTTTTCAGATTATTGCGGTTTTTTGAGATTTGACATGACAGAAAATTTTGTTTAAAGTACTGAAATATAATACTATCTAGCTTGATGAGAAAAAGTGATACTTTACTTAGAATAATATATTTTCAAAGAAAGATAAGTGGAAAGTAAAGTGTTTATTTTGGCTCACAAAGCAGAGAAATCCACAATATGGTCCAGACTTTGAATTATTTTTGGAAATAAGCAAGAGGGACTGATGTGTTATGAACTTGAGCAATTTTGATGCTGAATGTATTCTGCTGCGAAAAGGGAAATCTGGATCAGAACTGACTTGGGAAGTGTTAGGATTGATGTCTAGGAACTAACTTTCTAGGACAGTCATTTAAGTTGCAAAGCTTTACATACTAAAAATGTTACTGTCTCTAAATATTAGATACTAGATTAAAAACATATTCATATATATTTTCCTAATATATTAAATTAACTAGAACACAGTAATTTCAAAGTATATATTCACAAAGTCTAGCTTATTGAAACAACCTGCAAGTGATCCCTTTTTAAAGTGTTGCTTCTAATTAACTCATGTACAGATTTGCCACAAATGGTAGGCTAAATCTTGCCAAATCAATGTCTCTGAAGAATTCCAAGGTTTGAGTTGAACCTTTTGTTGTACAATAAAGCAACAAACTGTGAATAGTAAAATCTGAACAACAGAATTGCATACACAGTTTGATTTCTGTATCTCTGTACAATGCTTAAGCAAATACTCCCGCTGGTCACTTAGCAACACTTCCTATCACCTGACATAGTCACTTTTACCTTGCGTACTTAGTTCACAGAAATATCAGTGGAAAAATCCAGTTTGGTAGCAATCTGTATCCACTTTGCACAACAGTAAATGACTACACAAAGTGTAAGTCAACAAAGATCACACCTCAGACAGTCACGCTGCTCTGCTGTCTGGCATTCATTCCACAGTCTCAAATTCCCATGCAGTATTACATGATTTCTGAATCCGGTAAGAGATGCTTAACTGATATCCTCAGAAAAAGAAATTGAATGACCATATCATTACAAATTCTTTCTGTAACAGAAAGAATCAAGACTTTGAATCCTGATTAGCTGTCAGTCTCCATTAAATTTAAAAGCAAAGTAGGGATCATTAGCCAGGTACTTAAAAATCTTTTAATTTGTTCTTGAAAAATCTAGATCCCAATTAATGGAAACATTGAAATAGTATTTTTTTTTTTACTTCCCTTGGGCCATATCTAAACACAGTGGACAAATAAATACTTAATAGATAATTTTGTGTGTGTATATATATATATACATATATATATATATTACTCCAGTATGTTTCAGATACCCAGGCTATCAGTAATTAATACTGTAGAACAGGTAATAAAGAACTGTAGTGATATAAGTCTAGATTGTTAAACACCTAAAGAAGGTATAGGCATTTTTAACCTTAAACTATAAACTTTTATGCTCTTAATTACTTGATTTATCATGTATTGTTATTGATTAAACACTTTAAGTTTACTCCAGCTAGCAGAGAATGCAAATATAATAATAATTGCTGATATCACTAAGATAATTTAAAAAGTCATACTTCTGTATCACTGAGATTTAAATTTTTTTCTATGGTTATTATTTATGCTAAAATATAGGAAATAGCTCCCTTCCACATGCTTATAATACATATATATGAATGTTACAAGCTTAAGTGTATAGAGTAAGATATATTTTCCAACTACCTTAGTTTTATTACTTCTGTGAACTATTATTGACTGCATTCCTTCATGTGAAAATTTAAAATATGCATAATAATAAAAAGGTTGCATTGTGATATTCATTTTCAATGAATTTTTATTTAAAGATATTCTCAAGTATTCTCATTTTCATTCTGACGCTGTGCTTCAGTTTCAGAAGTACACGTGAATTAGATCCATGCCTAAGTGAGGATTACTCACAGCTATTTGCAGATACTAAAAAAAAGCCTACACATAACAGTTAATCTTACTGGATAGTACTTGCCAGCAACATTTAGTAAGGAATTAAGAACAGATTCAGGAAGTTAAACTCAGAAAAAAACCCAACAACTTTAAAATAATTCCTCAGAGGTATGAAATATTTTTATTATTTATATCAGTAAAAGAAGAGCTAGAGCCTGCTAAATATAACAAGGAAGCCAATTTGAGACTGAATAAAAAGGGTGCTTATTTGCAGAAGCCATGCTAAGGGAGTCCAAGTACACAAGCGGCTGACAAAGTTCAACTAGTGACCAATGCCCACTAACATTTTCAACAATGTGGTGTAGATAATCATGTCTGTTTGAAATTGGTAGATTGGTGTTTCTAAGTGGCTGCAGTAATAAAATGTAGGTGAATAACAAAGAGATGAGGAGAAAAAGAGACATTGTTTTTCTACTTTTCAATAGAAGGCAAAAAAGTCTTTTTGTAGACATGCTTATGACACTCCTACTCTTTCCTCTGGCAACTCTTGTTGCTTGTTTGTCAAGGCAAAAGTGATAAAGAAGAAAAGCATGTTCCTTCTTTATCATCATATTTGTTTTCATGTGCTTTCCTTTGGCTTAAAACCTTCTATATTAGTGACCGTTGTGTTTACAGAGTGCTGACAGCTGCTGAAAACATTTCATCCCATATGGCACAAAAAAGAACAAAAAAGGAAATAGTCATAAAGAGTTGCAATTCTTTTTCAAGATCTCCTGTACTTCTACTTTCTTGGTGCTATGTAACATTGCATTTTACATCACAAAATGAAGGAAAATATACAGGAGATTGTCTTCAAAGACAAAGAGATATTTTAGATTGTTCTGCTTTCTTGTTCTTTTGTTGCCAAGATTAATGGGCATAGTAATGAGTGGCAGCTAAAATTTAGGAACATTTTCAAATTACACTCTGTGCTTTTGACAAAGAGGTTCCCATATGATCGAAATTTATAAGTGAAAAGACATCTTGTCTTACTAAAAAGAAGAACTTGTTAAAATCTAGTATAAAAAAGGGATGGATACTGATCTGTTCAACACAGAACAAGCTTATGGGTTATTTTGTATGGTTTTGTGTGTTTTATTTAGAATGAATTATTTTACTAAAGCTGTTTGAAATAGATTTAGATGGGAAAATTAAATTAGAAATCCTTTATTCTCCCACTACAAAAACTGACACCCTGAAAAGTGACAACTTCTGTCTTTTGTTATGTTAACAAATAAAAACATTTTCAATTCTACAAAACTAATAAACACACCCACCTGATCACCCAGCTAAACATATGCATATATTATTCTCTTGATGATATACAATTATTTTGCATGATATTTTTTTACAAAAGACTTTTGTTTATTTTTTTAATAAATCTAAAAGAATTTTTTGAAAAGATTACATTTTTCAAGCAAATAGTCAAGACTTTAAACAGGTCAATCTATACAGCACATTTCTATTCTACAAACTTTTCAGTAATATATTATTGATAACCTTAGAACTTATTTCAGTTTTGTTTCTCTGAAGTTGTATTGCGTATCTTATCCAGCATTACTTAAAACTGAGGGAGTGACTATGGTTTTAGAAACACATTGTTGGCAACCCTGATTGATTCGCCAGATGATAAACATATATGGGAATTGAACTATAATTTCTTGTAGTGTAGCAGGTTTGATTCAGCATCTCTGTTTACTTTGAAAATAAAATCTTGTCATGTATTTCCCATAGCTGCATAGCTGCTCAAATTTAATCATTGCAAGCTTTCACAACCCAGTTGTGCATTCTGAGAGAGGAAAGCTGAAAGGCTTGAATACTGGCAGATATGTTCATTTCACTTGTGTACACACATAGGAACACACCATCTTGTTTGTAGTCAGGTTTTTTTCACCAGAAATGGCACATCACTAAATTTCAGTCTAATTGTCAGGGAAGTAAAAAATGGTTACATTTCAGAAGTATATCACACAGGAATGTATTGCACCTCATTTTGAGATAATACTAAACTTTACTGCTTAATTCAAATCCTGTCTCCTTATAAGAAGCTACTGAATAAATAAAACCTGACATTATATGGAAGTAAAAGATGTAAAATGGAAAAAAATTAAATAATTTCTCTCTTTCAAGTTGTTTACCAAAGAAAATATTGCTGAACAACTGAGGATTTATATAATGGCTGCCTAACTCAAAGGCTTGCAGAATCAAAGGAACAATAGCCATTCTTCCTGGCTTAACATGCAGAAGTAATATTGGTAGTATGAAAATGTATTCTTGTTTGTACTCAAAATGCTCCAAGACCTGTCTTCAAGGTCATCCCTTTTTACTCTAAGGATCCTGCTGTTGCACTGTGTATACTTACCTTTGGTGTGAGTTGTGTAAGAGCAGACCCAGGCCCTCTCTGGGAAAGATATAGAATATCAGCCTAATTTCTACCGAAATTTCAGTTCTTTTAACCCTAGCTGGAGGCAGTTCCCTTCCTGAAGCCGAGCTATGGCTTCATGGAAGAGTATTGCTTGAGGCATCTCTTATGCTGTGCACCTGCAAACTAACTGAAGCAGATTTTGCTCTGTCAGGTTTGACTGTAATTTTTTATGGGGGCCATTCATTGGTACCTATGTCTTCTTCTACCTTCAGCTTCAATATTATTTATTGAATTTTCATATCCAATTGAGATGTATGGAGTGTCTACCTGCTGTTAACTAAAAGTCATGAGAATCCTCAGGATATTTTTTGTCTTTAGAGATGGGATCTCTGGCACAACATGGTCAGGTTGTCCTCCATCACGGGACTGTCCCCTTTACCTTATTGAAGTAGTTTTCAACTAAACCTTTTCTTTTTAAAAAAAATTTTTTACTTTTTAATTTTTTTAAATTTTTTTACTTGTCAGAAAGGATTAGCAGCTCACTAGATATTGCATATATCATAGGATATAAAAACATGGCACAAGAACATTCTGAAAAGTCATTTGTTCACAGATAGCATAATGAAGTATAAAATACATCTGTCTGTGCCCTCAGCAGAGAGTAGTATCTCCATTTCTGCTGTTCCACTGAGGTTTTAAATAGGAACAATTTTATATTTGCTCCGTAAGATTCTTAGTGTGGAGGACTATCCACATACAGGTTTTGAGATGTTGCCTCTGGTCAGTCAGCAAACAGCTTGTAAATATCCAGTCACCAATATAGGATCAAGACAAATATGTGTCCACTGGGGCTTTTTGGAAAGTTAGAGGTGTACCTCAGTTCCGAATGAGGTACAGACTGGACACTAATCCATACCCAAATTCTCATAAGAACTTTCAATGTTGCCAAACTGAAAACCACAAAAGGAATACAAATACATGAAAACCCTTATTTTCCTCCTCTGCCTAAAAGATCTTGCCAGTCCATAATTACCTTCCTTGGCTGGTCAGCTGGAATAACAATTTTACTGCCCTCGTCCTTTTTTCCAATCTAAGTTTAAAATATACTTTTTTTTCCTGCTGTCCCTACTGCAATTCTAAGGCCTCCAGAGTAAAAGAAGGTAAGAAATACTAACAGAATAAGGAAAATCTTAGGGCAACTCATGCAGCTCAAGCAAACACTCTTTGCAGATAGCAGCAAGGGAGGAATCTGCTACACCTTTTCAAGTAATTAATACTATGCCTGACCTTTTACAACTTTGGAAAACTACTGTGTACTTTAGGTCTTCTTGTAGACGTGTGAATGCATCTATAATACTAATTATAAATATCTGTAATTTCAAATTATTGAACTTATGTATGTTTTCCCTCATAGCAGTTTGTTAACAAAGATGACCATACTCATCCACCTACCCTGGTATCTGAGTCCTAATCATCAATGGTATCTGGCTGGAGAAGGCTGTATGAGGGAAAACGTTGATACATTTACCTGAGGCCTAAAACATTGCAAATGTAGTCATATTAGTGTTTATCTCAAGCTTACAATCTGGCATCCACTGAGCATTCTGTGGAACCTAATTGCATAGATTTAAGTCTACCTTACACATATTATTTGCTTAAGACCTGCAGGTCATAAAAGAGGTAATAGCATTGTAACAAAGACCAGAGTGGGGAAAGCAGGGAGAGGAGATGGAGTACAGTGCTGAGAGGTAGCAGATATACGAAAGACGGTGACTTCTGGTTTATAATTCCTGCTGAGTTCAAAGCTGAGTGGAAGCTGAGAAACTTTGACTCTTATCTATATTAATGCTACAATGCATAGCTGCTGCTGGAAGCAAGAAGACCCAAGGTTAACACGTGACACACCGAAGTGTCTTTCTATGGCTTTGAGAGGTGTGTATACCTTTTATTCTCACACAAAACATTCATTTCCCGGTACTGTAAGCCTACATAGCCACATGGAGTGAGCATTACTGCACAAACATAAAACTGGTAGAGACTAAGTCCCTTAGGAAATTCTATAAAAATATTAAAATCTGCCTACAAATTTCATTCCTACTCCTTAAGAAAGAAAAGTTTTCAGCACTTTTATTCTAGCCACACTTGAATATTCCATCTGTTTGAAATGGTCATTAATATTTGAAAACTGACCCTTCTTTTTCTACATCCCCTTGACATCCTCAACAGAGGCAAAGACCACAAAGCAGTGGAAAGTGAAAGGATAACCAGAAGCAGCTAAACTAAATGAAATTCAGATTTCTGCCAGTTCTTCTGTCTCAAATTCAATACAACATTTGACATGCAAAGTGAGGGTCAGCTGGCAGGTATAGCAAATCTGCACCTGCTTGGAGCTAGTGGAAGTTGTCCAAACTGCATTACTTCCCTCTCTATCTTTCTTAACTATATGAAAATCGAGAGGTTTAGATTACATACACCTTTGAAGAGCCTGAAGCTTTGTAATCTCTTAAGTGAAGCAGCATAAAGAAGGATGCAGTACTTTACTGCAATTTTACTGTAGTATTTTCTCACTGCCAAGAGCAGAATAGTATTTTTCTTAATCATAAACCATGTAATTCTTTGCTACAGCAGCATTTTCTGACAGTTTTAGATGATCAAAGACAAAAATAAGTCTGTTTTTTCAGCCAAAACATTGATAGAACAGCTTCTGAGCAGAGCACCGAGTTACTGCAGCACAATATAATTAAAACACTTTAACTTGCTACTGCGCAAAAGTAATAGGGCTTAATACACAAAAATTTTTAACTACATTCAAGCATATAGTTACAAAAACATTTTGTATGAAAGCTAAAGAATCTGGTCTTGACCACTTTATTATTTTATCATGTGTTTTTATCAGTTGTTCTGTAAATGCCCTGGAATTGTTTGCCACAAAACCTTCTCATCTCAAACACGTATCCTGCCTTTATTCATGAAGTAGTATTTAAATTAATATGCAAACAAAACTCCAAATTTCTTGGATACATTAACATTTAGTGAAGAAATCTGTTGAGTTTCAATGTTCTAACAGTTTATGTTGAAAACTGAGTCATAACTTTGATAGGATAGCGATTTTTTAATTGAAAAAATAAAGAAGGATGAAAAAATCTTTGCAAAGAACTCTCACTGTGTATGTAAGAATTCCTCTACATTTTCAAGACTTTTTGTTTTTAAAATGCAGAACAATTCACACTGCCATCAGAGTCAAAATACCCCAAAATAACTCATTAATTTTCTAAAAGTGAGAGCCAATGATATTGCGGTTGTCAGACCAGGTGTTAAAACATTGCTCTGTATTAGTATAGTTCTTATCCTGTCACTTCTTGTCTGAACCAGAACAGCTGCTAACCAGTATTCTACAAGAACAAATGATTGCTTCACATAAAACACATGCCTTAATCAATGTAACCAATAAGTATATGTGAAAAAGTAGAGAAAAGACTGCAGTCAAATGGATCCCAGTGGGATATGTCTAGACCTAATGAAAGCTATGCTTTCATATCCCTCTGCAACACTGCAGAGACTGAAGAATCAAATTAAATGCCATAAGAATCTGTTGGTTTCTTTATCTGAGGTTTCTGAGGTGGACTGTTGTCTAGTAGGGTGGGTACAAAACTTATTTCTTCAAGTTCCATCTTGGATTCAGTAGCAGCTTGACCTTTGAATGACTTAATCTTTGTATGTACCACTTTTCCCTGTGGGCAAACATTTTCTTATTTTCTCACTAGAATTCATGAGAATGAATACAAAATGTATAAAGATGACCATGAAATCACAGAAAAATAAGAGTCAAAGTGGAAGAAATCTTAACTGACCATCTAGTCTTGAAGGCGTTGTCAACTGCAGTTGTACAATGAGGGATACATGTTTGTCGACAATGCAGTTGTACAATGAGGGATACATATTTGTCCAAGAAGCTCTTAAAAACACTGCAGATATTGCAATTTTCCAGGGCAACCTACCCATCAGAACAATGCATGCAGAGCTCTACTTAGGGAAAGCAATGGAGGTTGTTTCTGGGAGCAACAGAGCTTCTTTTAAGCAGATATCACATGAAAAATTCTCACTTCCTATCAAGCCTCTGAGGCTGGCAGTTATAGGATGATGACATATTTCAGTTGGAAATCTCAGTTTACCTGCATGCCAACATGTGAAAATCACCTATGGGTCAGTGGTCAGAGTGAACTACCTGCTAATGTGCTTCGGCTTTGATTTTCATGACAGCCCTCTGTCCTTTGTAATCACTTTCAATAACAGAGGAGGGCAGCAATGTTAAGAACCGTGAAGGATAACCCTTACAATGGTGTCTTATGACAAATGTTCAGTGTTTGATGAATGTGTGGGTGAATTTAAGCCCATATTTTCTTTTTTCTTTTTTACATATCCATCTATCTATATCTAGTTGTCTATGTAAAAATATAATTTGTTCATAGTGCCTTTTGTGCACTTTCCTTTTTTTGAATATTCCAATAATCAGCTCATGAAAAAATGTTTTATTTGTTCAGAATTTGCCATGGAGTTTATGCCCATAGGCTTGTAAGTTTCTGAGAAACAGTTGTATGTCATGTGCAGTAAAAGAATCAGGAAAAGAGTTCAACCCAGGTAATAGCAGGCATAAAGGTAGACTAGTCTGTTTTCATTATCAGTGTGGATAAAATCTTGACTTTAAGAGGAAGACCAAATAGCACAATAAGTGCATATATACACATGTAGAAAAAAATATATTTTTTTTAAGAAAAAGGAAATGTGAACAGAAAATCAAAACAATGCTGGTCTGAGAAATAAATTTGTGCTTTTCATATATGTGTATGTGCAAAAGAGAAAAAAAAAAAACAACAAAGAGAGAGAGAAAGAAACAGGAAGAGAAGGAAAGAAATAGGAGACACTCAGGTCTTTTAACATCCTGCAAGAAAAACTGATCAAATTTCTTGTAAGTGACAAGCTAACTTTTCTAGTGCAACTTTCAGTTATTATTTCTAATCAGTGTTACTGAGCATAGAAAAATAAAGCAGTTCCAAAGAACTTAACATTGTCTTTGCGAAAACTTAAACTGTTATTAACAGTCATTAATGACATAAGGTGTTTGTGAATGCAATTGATAACACATAAATGAAATTTATATAGTGAAAAACTCTCATAGAGTTAAAACAAGCCTTAATTTTGACTTTGGAAATTATCTAGGTGCTAGTAGCTCTCCACATATATTAAAAAAATAATGTATTCAAAAGTGGTTGCTAAGTGTTCATTCCACTTTGCATAGTAAATAACTGTGATTTTGCTTTTCTTAAGTCCTTATTTCTTCTTAAATTCTGACATTTTTAAAATGGAAACTAATCACCATATTCCATAATCTGTGATAAACCCCTAAGTTTTGTGAAGACCAAGCAATTGATTCTTAACAATAAAAGTAGTAACTTTGATAATGATTAGGGAAAAACATTCCAATCAACTCTTCCAGCTTTCGAACAAAAAACATCAAACACAAACTCCTGGGATGAACTGGGAAGGCAACTTCATTCATAGAAATCCTCATCCAGTGTTAAATCAAGATGATTTCCAGTCAGGCTTGTAATAGTTTTCAGTGCATTATTAGATTTTTTATGCAGTTTCCCAGCAAGGCCTCTAGGATTTTTTGTTGTGTTTTGGTTCCTAGTTAGACATGAAAGATGAAGAAAACTCATCAAAACTACTAATTATCATCCATTGTATATGGATTTGGTCAATATAATATTTGAAGTGTAAGTTTTAATTAATTTTTACTTTATTTCATAAATTTCTTCCTGTCATAAATGTTTACCTGGTTTATTTTTTTCAGAATTTTCTATTAATGCATGACTTGATACCAGCTTAAGGGAGGGTACCACGCTCAAGATCAGAGACCCCTATGCAGGGTCAGACCAAAGATTTATAACTTAATTATTTTCTCTTTCCTATTCTTTCTCACCACAGGCAAGTAGGCATTAGTTCTCATTTCATGAGATGTTCTAATACTTTCTATGGCCTTAAATATGAGCATGGATGAGCTACTACAATTTGCATTTTTTTATAGCCCTCTAGATTGTGTTATGTATAATGTCACTTTTTATTTACCTGAATTCCATTTTGATCACAGCTATAAAATGGGTTTCTTAAATGTCAGTAATAATTCATACCACAAAGAATATGAAATGAAGGACAAAGCTTACAGAAAAGTAAATTAACTGAATTTAAATCCTATCGAGGATATGTAGAGGAAATGTTCTGTTGTGGGTATGGTAGTGAGTTATCTGCCTTTTGCATTTATCCTTAGACTGCGGACTCAGATGGGGTAAACTATGTTCCATAATACACTGGATCATAAAAAGAGACATTCTTCAGTTGAGTTTATTACATTTATAGGAAAGGTAAATGCTTCAGTATCATTGTCTACAATGTCAGAGAGATAGTCCACTGCAGGTACATCAAAGCAGTCAACTCCATAGTACAATTAAAGTGCAGTAGGCTCTACACAAATTTTTCTGGAATTCAGCAGTGTTTGCTGTTTATGAGGACTGTTAGTTGGTTCAATGGCCTACTTTGGAGGTCAGGCAGAAATTCAAGTTACTTCCCACTGTGCCACTGTTTGCTGTGACTGGTTTTGGACATCACTGGCCAAAGTGCCTGACCATCACCATGAATCTGTCTCCATGAACATCCCTGGTGTCAAGGACTGTCTCTCATTTCCAGTATCTTTTTAGGTATGACCTTCCTCTTTTTCTTTCCACATCCCTTCCTTCTGAGACAGTTACTTCTTTTTTAGGAGCCTTTATTTTCCACCTTCCTCTTCTTTCTGGGCCCTCAAAGCTCCAGTTTTCCCAAACTAAAGAGTCTTTCTCTTGAACACAACAATTATTGGTATAATCTCATGTCTCTTTATTAAGTAGAGGATTCAAGGTATGCCATTTTTGCTTAGTCTATGTGTTTTAAAAATTTTAACATGCCTGTACCAATTGCAGGTAGCGAGGAGCAGGCATTTCAAAAGTTCAATTCTGGACATTCTCAATCCTCCCTCCACCCTGCACACACCCACCCGAGTTAAGTGCCTCCTGCTAGTATTTCAGAGTTTAAACTATTGAGTTTGTCATTTTCAAAATAGCCTATAGGATTCTGCCATTTGCTTCTGCTGGTAAATGTCTTTCTACAGCAAAATTACTGTGAGGCCAGAGACTATAATGGGAAGACTTTGACCCTCTGCAAATGGGAACAGTTAACTTTATTCTTTTGTTCAGATCAATACCTTTGTGATGGAGCAGTAGTGTTTTTATCCCACTGTCTTCTTCTCAGAGATGCAGAAACTGGGCTATTGTTTTTGTGTTGTAAATGAGTCTCTCTTCAGAATGTGTTTAGATATATAGATTAGTTACATTGAACTAGCAAAAACCTTGGCTAAACCTCACTCCAGTGACACCGTAATACTCCATATTTCATACACAAAACCAACTGTCTCCATTTATTTTTCAGCTAAGATTGCATAAAAGGACATTATAGTCAGATCACGTAGAACTGAGATTTCACTGTTGCTGCATTGCACTCAGTACTGTAAAAAATCTGCTCTTTTTCTCTCAGATATAATGACAAAAAATGTTTCATCAATCTGAAAAATAGTAAAAGAACATTTTAAAATGTCAGTTCAAATTTGAGAACCCCTCCTCCCCCCAGTATTAGCTTGCTAGGTGTATTTCAATAGATGATGAAAAAAATGAAGAACAATGTCTATCTTCAACTAAGGCTATGTCTGCATAACTCTGATGACATTCCTGTATTCTTTCCAAGTGTTCAGTCCCTTTTACCACATTCTGTAATCTTCCTTTTTCCATTTTATTTTTTTTTCCAGAAGCTCCTTACTCTTCCATGCAGTTTTCCTGCCTCCTTTTCTTGATTTCTTACTCCTAGGAATGCATCAAAATTGAGCTTGGAGGAAGAAGTGCTTGAATATGGAGCATTCTTCTTGACCCCACTAATCTCTAGAGTCCTATCCCATGTTATTCCTCCCAGTAGGTATTTGAAGAGGTTGAAGTTAGCTATTTGGAAGTCCAGGGTTGTGATCCTGCTTGTTATCCTGCTTCTTCCATGCAGGATCTTGCCCCTAACTTTCACATCTCAAAACAGATCTTGTTTGTTAGCATGATGTCTAGCAGAAAACCTCTTCTCTTTGGATCCTCCACCACTTCTGTCAAAAAGTTACCATCCATGCTCTGCAGGAGCCTCTTGGATTGTGGGTACATAGTTGTGTTGTCTTTCCAGCAAATGTCAAGGTGGTCGTATTTCCCCATAAGAACCTGGGCCTAATGAGACTAATTTCAGCTGTCTGTAGAAGGCCTCATCAACTTCCTCATCCTGTTCAGATGGCCTGAAGTAAACACCCACAACAATGTCACCCATAGTAGCCTACCCCTTAATTCTTACCCAGCAGCTCTTGACTTGTCCTTCATCCACCTCTAGGCAGAGCTCGATACATTCCAGTTGCTCCCTCACAAAAAAAGCAACTCCACCACCTCACTTTGTTGGTCTGTCTTTTCTAAAAAAAGCCTGGCCGTCCATGACAGCATTCCAGAAAAGGAAGCCAATTAAGTTCGACAAAGGCCTTACACTTAGGGAGGAATAAACCCTTGCACCAGTACAGTTTAGGACTTGACTTACTGGAAATCAGCTCTGCAGAGAAGGACCTGGGAGTCCTGGTGGACAAGTTAACCATGAGACACTAATGTGCCCTTGTGGTCAAGAAGGTCATTGGTATCCTGAGGTGCACTAAAAGGTTTGTGGCTAGCAAGTTGAGGGAGGTTATCCTCCCCCTCTAGTCTACCCTGGTGGAATTAGACCTGGAGTATTGTGTCTGGGCTCCTCAGCTCAAGAAAGACAAGGAACTACTGGAGAGAGTCTAGTGGAAAGCCATGAAGACGATTAGGGGACTGGAGCATCTCTCTCATGAGCAAAGACTGAGAGACCTGGGTATGTTTAGCCTGGAGAAGAGAAGATCTTACAAATATCTAAAGGGTGGATGTCAAGAGAATGGGGCCATTCTCTTGACAGCAAGAGGCAATGGGCATGAACCGGAGCACAGGAAGTTCTGCCTCAACATCGGGCAAAACTTTTTTCCTTTGAGGGTGACAGAGCACTGGATCAGGCTGCCAAGAAAGGCTGTGGACTCTCCTTCTCTGGAGGTATTCAAAACCTTCTGGACCACGTTCCTGAGCAATTTACTCTAGGTGAATGTGCAGAGGGGTTGGACTATTGAACCAGATGATCTCCAGAGCTCCTTTCCAGTTCCTACTATTCTGTGATTCTGTGATTGATGATACCTCTTGTGACTCCCTGTAAGGATAGCAGATGGATGCCTCAGTTGCCTTTATTGTCACCCCAATATGAGCACTCATCACTTCTTTATGTGTTATTCACTATGTGCTGCCAGCATAGCTTTCCCTTGTGGACCTTGTGGGTAGGTTTCTATAGCTATAGCTCTTTAAACTGTTAAAATTTGATGGTGAAGTGTGGAAACTTAAGTGGAGTTCTGTTTTTGTGGGTCACCAGGGCCCAACGTGCCTCATTCTCAGTGGAGTCTGCGACAGGAACATGGTTCTGAAACCACCCATCTATCTCCACCTCAGAGGAGCTCTAATACTGCACAGCCTTTGAACAGTTTCCTGGAGTTCAGCCACATGATGTAACAGATCATAAACCTGTGCATATCTTTTTCAGGTACTTGCCTTTTCACCAGGAGAAGGGGCTGAGAACTTGCTGCAACCTACCTCCTTCCTTACCAGTTCCATCTGGGTGGATATGTTAGACATCTCAGGGGCTTTCTCTTCAGGAAAACTGGTTTTAGCTCTGAGGCAAATGCTCACCATTTTGGCAGAGACCTAGAGCACTTTGCTGGGTTGTAGATCTACACATGGGTTGCAGAGCCTTTCCTGTGTGCCCTTCCTCACAAACTGTCACGCAAAATGCTGTGCCATGTCCTGATTGCTGGTGCTCACTAAGGTCATTTAAATCTCCCACAGTTGCTCCTGGCAACACCCAGGTCACATCAGCCTCACTCATGAATGCTGCTGGCTCTTGGCTGGTCTCTCTGCTCTTCCTCAAATTTCCCTGCCTCCAGGAACCGAACCTAGCGTTCAGTCCCAGTACTTACTGCGGCTGCTGATGCATGCCTTGCCATCTGAGAAGAAACAAGTCAGCATATTACAGAAAATATTAATGCTCAGTATTAGTTAAACAGAAATTCCCAAGCCTCTCCATATAAACTCACAAGGGAAAGATAAACATTTATAGTGAATATTTACATGAATCGTACCTACTTTAATGTAATGTGAAACTGGTCTGCGCTCAGAAGTAATCTGATCTACTTTATGCTTGATGATTTCATGAAGTTTGCCAACTCCAGGTCATCTACTAAAAGATATCACCTATGCAGTTGGCACACAGAGTCTATTTTGTTTCACACCTTCAATTAACATTTTAAAACAGTTTAAAGGGAATCAATATCTAAAGAAGGTCATGAAAGTATTTCTCTGTCTTTTCTTTATATTTTAAACTATCCTATACATCTCAAAATAAATGCTGAACATTATGAGTGGTATTTATTCATGCAATGAAGATACCATCCTAAATGTGAAATAATTGTATTTTTTAGATTTAAAAAGCAGTTACTTTATTGTACTATGTAAATTTTCAGAACAGATGCCAAAGCAAAACTGTTAACCCCAGGTATTAAAATAATAATAATCAGGCCACACAGAATGCATTCCATTTTCTTAAAATACTTGAGATTATGGTAAATGTATAATAAACATTCCTGGGTCTTTCACTTTTAGAATTCTTATGAATCGTATTTTTTACTTTAAACTATAAGCAGGTCTTAGAAATGTACATGTAACTATTATGAATAGTATCATTTGCATGATACTATTTTGCAAAGCAAAAAAGAAAAAGAAAAAAGATCTCTATCTAATTGCATGGTTTTAGAGGCAAAGGTTTGAAGAAAAAGGACATGAAATTCAGAGCAATAGAGTAATTAATGAAAAGGCATGAATTAAAGAATTTATAAACAATTTGGATAAAATTGTACATGCACAGCATACAACTGTTCTATATTAATTATTTAATTTAAATATTTTATTATTTTTAAGTTAAGAAAAGAAAAATCAGGTCCAGAACATGTATTAACCAGATTAGTGAACACTATGAATGAAAACCTAGGCCTCAAGTTTGCTACTACCATTAAAGTATTGTCTCTGTATTAGATTAAAAATTACCGAAGGTAAAAATCAGATTTCTTTTCTTACTGGACATTTGACAAGTTGCATGAATGAGAAGTCAAAGTTGTATCTTGTTTGTGTAAAATCTTCCAGACTAAGATTCAGAAAATAACTTCCAGGGACATGACTACCTGAGTGGCGGACCCCAGAGTTTGGTTTTTGAGAGCCTTAGCAGGACTAAACATGTAACATTTTAATACCTGTGGAAAAAGAAACAGATAGCACAAACAGGTAAAGAAATATATATATATGCATGTATAACATTTAAAAAACAATCCTCAAAGAAAAGGGATTCTCAGGTGATATAAAGTCAGCTGCAGGGGGAATTCTATTTAACTAAGACAAAGTCTGATAAACCTCTTCAACTAGCAATACTAAATGAAAAAAAAAATGTTGGCAAGACAAAATATCTCTGTAATTTTGCTTTTATTTGAAAATTATTTCCATGCTGTTTTGCTTACTTATAGATAAAGAAATGTTCCTCTGATTTAATGTAAACAACTGTTGAATGGCAACCTAAATTGAATGAATGAGCAGAATAAACAATGTTTCTTCTCTGTGCCCTTTACATATGCATTTGTTGCAGTAGGTGTCTGGGATTTTTTTTAATAGGCTTATTAGTAAAGATACTAAAGAAACTTTTATTCTCATTTATTTTACTTAAGCTGTTTATGGGATTTCTTTTAATATGTCTATAGAGCAGAGTTTATATAACTCAAAAATATAGATCTTCAATCTTTTTCATAACCTCTGCTTTTAAATGCATGTCTTTTTTTTTTTTTTGTGACAGTTACTCAGCTGACTGTGTCAGGATCTACTGCACCATAAGATTTTTAATATAATAGATAGGAAAAATGACTACTAAATATTGCTACAAGCTGTGTGTCAAAAGGTTTTGTCAGGTTATTTGTAAGTCATTGCTTTACCTTTTTTTTTTCCCCAGGCTTCTGATAACTGTGGTATTGTTGTATTCATATAAATTAACACCACAGTTGGCAGCAAGCATGAATTTGTAAGGTAATAGCAGTTGATGCACTTGCAAAATGCATGAGTGGAGAAATGATGGCCAAATGTTTCTTCAGAGACTGTTCATTTACACTGCATTCTTGTTTCTGCAAGCTGAGGATGAGCTTAATTGTGGACTTGTAGCATATGCCTATGATCTGGGGAGATAATCTTTCACTGAAATGCACTGTGCATATAAGGATAGTAAATTTTTAAAAAGTGTACAAAAATGTTGAAAAAGTAGTAGCTTGGATGTTGAAGTTATGGCACTTGCTGTGCTACGCTGTAGAATGAAGTAGTATGAGTCCACCATGCATAAAAAAGAACTTTAAAAGAAAATATCTGTATTACCCATGTGAGGTAGGTGATCAGAATTTAGTTCATGCTGGGAAGGGGCTGTATGGTAAAGTTTACAGAGCTATGTCTCCATGAAAACTGAGATTTGTTGATCCTGTGTAAGGTCTGAAGGTCAAACATTTGTTGGATTTATTTTGTTTATTTTTGTCATTTTCAAATGATTGCTTCTGTCCTTAGCAAAATGTCTTATGCTTAACTAAGACATAAACACAAGAAAAGTTTGAAGTTTGATTAGGAGGCAACAGCAAATGGAGGATCCAATAAAATGTTCTTTTTGAAACATGTTTTATTATTAATTTGAACTTGTTGACTGCAAATTCCAGTCATTGATTATCATTAGACGACCTTTTTAAGCAATCACCACTTGATTTTAGAGCAAATTTGCACTGTGGAGGAGGCTTCCACAAACTGGAAACTCCATGTCAAGAATATTTGCAAGCGTAAAATAATGCCAAACTCAGGCTAACACCATTCACCTCACTTTATGAATACTGAACATTATAATTAATGTTCAGCACAATATTAAACTAACCTTGCTAAGTCAGTAAAATTAATAATCAGTTAGGAGATACGTGGCTGTTTGTCCCCTTTATTACACTGTGAGGATCTGGGAGTATGGTGAAGGCTTTGGAAATATGGTCCCATGGTAAATATTCAAAGCATGATAAGGTTTTTGAAAAAAAAAAAAAACATGTTCAAACTTCCCCAGCTGTACAGAAAGATGGAAAGATAGATGAAAAGCATAGTAATAGAGAATGAATTACAAGCTGCAAGTTTCTGTGTTAATTTATGAGTTTATTCCAGAAGCAGAAGAAGCTGACCTTGGAAAGAGACGGTAATTGACTGGTTAAACCAAAATCACATCTTTGATAAGGAGAGCATCCACGTCGACTTCGTGACAGTTGAATACTGAAATGACAGGGTTTTTTTTTTATTAATCCATCTGTTGTAAGCTTTCATATTGTAGTCCACTAATATTTCTTTCAATTTAGCTGTATTTTGTGTAGCTCTTTTGCAGAGCCTTCATTAACAATGCTATGATATTTAAAATTTCTATTTCTTGAAAGAATCTGAAAGCTGCTAATAAAAATGGTAAATAGTACAGGCTTTTGTCTATGGCTGCTTTTCTACAGGAGTATATGGGGAATGTTTTTTTTCTGTTGTTGAGGCCATGAAGACTAAATCCATACCTTTTACACAGTAAAAGCTAGGACTTCTTATTCAATAAAAGTATTGCAAGCTTACAATAAAACTTAACGGTTGGCAGGGACTCAGCAGTATTTTAGGCTTGGTTCTTATCTTAGTTATATTAAAGTAAGCTTATTGTGGATACGATCAAAGCTAATGTGCTACCTATTTCACTGACTGCTCTGGCAGTCATTGCCTTGTTTTATTCCCCGCTTTCATAAAGATTTACAGAAAAGAATTCTTTCTGCAAAAATGAACTTGTTCTTTCTCTTTAAACAAAGAGAAAGACTTATTGCAGTTCTCTTCAAGCTATTTGGAACAGTGCTAGCTAGCAGTCATCTGTATTCTGTATAGATTGATGTAATAATATTATTGATATAAATTAGTGCCCTTTGAACACTTCTGCCAAAAATTTAAGATAGCTGAAAATGAAAAAGGAAAATATATCAGGAGAGAGCAATGTAAGATGATCAAAAGAGCAAGGGACTGTGACAACCTGCTGAAGGTGGTACAGTAAGAAAGAATAAGTAAACTCATATATGAGAGGTTATTGGAAGACAGCTAAAGAGTTTTGAGCAGAATAGGAAAATGATAGAATCACATAGAATCACTAGGTTGGAAAAGATCTCTTAGATCATTGAGTCCAACCATTCCTATCTACCACTAAACTATGTCCCAGAGCACCTCGTCTACCTATCTTTTAAATACATCCAGGGATGGTGAAACATTATCACATATCTAATATTAAATTTTCAACATATCATGAAACTTAGGTGTTCTGTTAGAGGTGCTAAAAACTCAGGATTTTTAGGCCAATGTTATGTTTTCAGAGGATTAGAGTTATGATATTTGATCTGTTTGTGCTAACAAGGCTACTGAAATCTCATTTCACTTGTTGGCTGGCCCAGGACAGTTTCTAGGAGTCAAATTTGTAAATAGATAATTTTCTTTTTTTTGTCTTGGTTTTTTTTTTTTCAGCAACAAGAGGGAGAAAGGAACATTAAGTGTAATTACCATATTACTAAAAGATATACAAAGTTCAAGATCACACTGTATTATCTTCTGTGGTGCAGGGGAGCTGAATTTTTTTGGAGTGGAGAAAACAGCCCAAATGACTTCAGAAACGATAATGCTGCCTTATAGTTTTGTTTATTGTGTTTCCATCAATTTTATAATTCAAACTGTTGCTGTGAGTAGAAGTACTTTCAATACCCCTAATATACTCCTAGTTTTAGTACTGATAAGTATACCTGAGTTAGATGGCTAGCATAGTTGAAGGCAAATGATATGAGGGCTTTGTGGCCTAAGAAATAGGCTCATCTTACAGTTTTGATATCATTCTTCTGAATGAAATTTCTTTCAATGAAAAGAAGTTGTGGTCTTCTACGAGACAGTAATGGTGACATGCCTTTTAAAGCTTTTTTCATTCTTTCTTCTTCCAGAGTTCATTGAGATATATCTGTGAAAAAAATCATGCACAATATTGCGAGCTGAATAATTTTCACAGACCTGTGGTACTCCCACGATACTTGAAGGATTTCTAGAAAAGAAGCTCTGACTCTATTGACATTTAATCAGTCATTTAGTCAGGAAGGGAAAAAATTAACCTAACTGTAGTTACAAATGGGTCAATAACATAGACAAGCTTCAAGTAATGTGTGGTTAAGACTGCTTCTGAGGTATGTTGAAACATGGTAACTATGAAAGAGCCCTATGTCAGTAACCTGAGAGACCAAAGGATATTAGCTTTGGAAGACAAATTTAGTAGATATCTGAATAAATTTTTGCCATTTTTGCACAACAGGAGACATCACATTACTGTCCACTCCATTAATATTCCCAGAAGTTTGAGATCTGTGATGTACTTGTCATCTTTCTGTTCACAATAACAGCAATTCTCTGTTGGTAAAGAATGCAATCTTTCCTTTTACTGATTATATTTAAAGATTATAAAACTTCTGAAAGAAATAAGTTCATATCTTTTTTTCCCATTTTCTATATAATGGAAAAAAGCAAGGAAATACCTATAACATCCTAAATAGGAGGAAGTCTGGGGTAATAGGAAGACAATGCTCAGAAATATTATAATATAATTAAAATTCATAATAACCTGTAAAAAACTACTAAATTATTTGTACATAAACCAGTATAAATCAATCTAAAAATTTTAGATTAAAGAACAATTTAAGAAAAATGTTCACAACATAGATAGTATGTCGAATGAAATTTGTACCTTCTGTTAAATTTTTACATAACAGAAGAAAAACCTCTGAAATAAGAATGTATCCTTAAAGTGAAAGGATTTTACTGAAGATGGTAGAGCCCAGCTTGTGAGTTTCTGGCCTGAAGGTCTTGACTTCATTACTATTCTGACAGTCAGTTTTCACTCAGAGGCTGAGGTGCTTTCGCTGTAAAATAGCCATAAGATATTTCAAAATAAAGATCAGAGGACAAGCCAGATTTAAGATCTATTTTTCATGTTTATTTGTAAGGAATCTATGGTTATAGAAACTAAAATATTTTCTATATTTTAGCAGAGATCTCTGTAAATCCTACACAGAGAAAAAAAATATACAAGTACTGAGTCCCTGTACAGGAATTACTACTGTTGAGAGTGGAAGAAAACAACAAGATCTGAAGTCACAGATATTGTAGGAATGCCTAGTAATCAGAGATATTGGAAGAAGCAGAATAGAATCCTAGAATAGTTTGTGTTAGAAGGGACTTTAAAGATCATCTAGTTCCAACCACCCCTGCCATGGGCAGGGACATCCCACTGGATCAGGCTGCCAAGTCTCCATCCAACCTGGCCTTGAACACCTCCAGGGATGGGGAATCCACAGCTTCCCTGGGCAACCTGTTCCAGTGCCTCACCACTCTCATGAAAAAGAAATTCTTCCTTCTATCAAGCCTAGATCTGCCCCTCTCCAGTTTATACCTGTTCTCCCTCATCTTATCACCACGAGCCCTTATGAATAGTCCCTCTCCAGCTTTCTTGTAGGCCCCTTTCAGGTACTAGAAGGTCACTATAAGATCTCCTTGGGGGCTTCTCTTCTCCAGGCTGAACAACACAAATTCTCTCAGCCTGTCTTCGTATGGGAAGTGCTCCAGCCCTTGGATAATCTTTGTAGCCCTCCTTTGGATCTGTTCCAATAGCTCCATATTCTTCTTACATTGCGGATTTCAGAACTGGACACAGTACTCTAGATGAGGTCTCACAAGAGAGGAATAGAGGGGCAGAATCACTTCCCTCTACCTGCTGGCCACGCTGCTTTTGATGCAGCCCAGGATATGGTTGGCCTTCTGGGCTGTGAGCACACACTGCCTGCTCATGTTGAGCTTCTCATTGACCAACATCCCCAAGTCCTTCTTTGCAGATCAGCTCTCAACCACGTCATCCTCCATTGTGTACTAAAATCAGGGATTGTCCCAACCCAGGTGTAGGACCTTACACTTGGCCTTGTTGAACCTCATGAGGTTCGCACAGGCCCACTTCTCTAGCCTGTCCAGGTCCCTCTGGATGCCATCCCATCCTTCCGGTATGGCAGCTGCACCCTCAGCTTGGTGTCATCTACAGACTTGCTGAAGGTGCACTCAATACTGCTCTCTATATCATTGATGAAGATATTAAACAGTAGTGATCCCAGAATGGACCCCTGAGAGACTTCACTTGTCACAGATCTCTATCTGGACTTTGAGCCGTTGACCACTACTCTTTGAATTTGACCATCCAACCCATTCATTATCCATCAAATATTCCACCCATCAAATCCATATCTCTCCAATTTAGAGAGAAGGATGTTGTGAGGGATCATGTCAAAGGCTTTACAGAAGTCTAGATAGATCACATCCATCGGTTTATCTTTGTCTACTGCTGCGGTTACCCCATCATAGAAAGCCACTAAGTTGATCATACAGGATTTGCGATTTGTGAAGCCGTACTGGCTACGATTAATCACCTTCCTGTCCCCTGCATGCTTTAGTATAGCTTCTAGGAGGATCTGCTCCATGATCTTATCGCACCCCTATATGAAATGGCTTTTCTGAAGCTGTAGATATTGAAAGTCACTCACAGAACTTTCAGCTCCTAAATCCCTAATCTGTTTCAGGACTTCTACAGCAATGAGAATATTAGTTAAAATTTGCAGCTGTAGGAGTTAAATCATAAATGCAGCTCTGAAATGCAAATGGAAGTAGACAAGAAAGTTTTCCTAAACTATGCAAAAGCTTAAATACTTTAATTAAATAAAACACTGAATAATTTTCAAATTAAAATTCTTTTTCATTTAGGTCAATCTAAAATATTTACCTTTTTGTTAATTGCTACTGCACCAGCCATCTTTCCGGTGATAAACTGTAAAAATATAATTAGCAATCGAAGGAAAGGCTATGCCATTGCACCTCAAATAGAAGGTATTTGTATCTTTTGAGAATCACATATTTAGTACATAACAATTTGGAAATATCTAGAAACAAAACAGTCTTCTAACTATACATTGATTCTTGATCTAATTCTGGTTAATAGCATACATTGCTTTTGGTACACTAGAATAGGCTTGCATCAGGCATTACTTATAAAGTAGTACCTATCCATTTTCTATAATCTCATACATTACAGCCCATGAAAACATCAAACGAACAGCACAGGCCTTTCAAACACTGATAGATTTACACCAAGAATGAGTACAGTTTCAGTGCAGTTTCAAGCTCACCATTATGGCTTAATTGTGGAAGCGGAAAAGAAAAGGTTAGTCTGCTACTCTTACCAATATTCTTATGGTACTGAATCCAGAACTCCGAATGGAAAATCTTTTCAAATATCTTACAATGGACAGAAATTAATTTTTACAATTGTATAAGGTAATCTTTCAATTTATTTCTATATCACTTCAAAACACTGTTAATTAACCTTTTAATAAACATTTTCTAAAAATTGTAGCCTGCAATGACTCGTGCAGTCTGCTACTAAAATCTGATAGCTTTACTGCTGATACGTGAGACAAAGGAATTTGGCTGGCCTTCCCTTAATTTTTACTGCTAACAATAAGAACATGTTTTGATAGTGAAGCAGACAAATATGACACACAGGGAACATCTATAATAATTAAGAGTGGCATTTTGACTTTTTTACATAGTAGCTTTAATGACCATAGTGGAGAGACAAAATATAAGAATTACAAAGGGCCACATTATCTGGTGGAAGTTAACATCACAGGTCAAAGCTCATATGAACGTGTTGCAAGCTGGTTTTGAAGAGTTCTTGTATTTATCTAGTGGGTTTGTTATTCTGGGATGCAACGGGGGAAAAGAAAGAAATCAGGGGCATTGAACTGAAAAGACTCTAAATGACTGGAAATATTTCTGAGGTTTTTTTTATTCAATTAAATAATAGTGAAGATGATTTGAATACAAGTCTACAACATTCAAATATTAAATTTAAAGAGCTTAAAATAATCAGTTTCTGTTAATCACTCTTAAAGTACTGCATACACATATATCAGTAGAACTATTCATTTCAGAAAAAGAATAAGTACTGTTTTATAAAAGACAGTGAATTGTGAAGGCCAGTGTAAAAAGAAATTTAGTTGGTCTAAAAATGAAATTAATGTAGCACTCCATACATAGCTAGCCAAAACCACTGGATTTTAATTTTTTTTATTCAGCTTTGGTGACTGATTATTTATAAGATGCAATATATTCTTCATATTGAATAATTATTTTAGTGGAAAAAAATAATAAAATAATCTGGGAATTACAAAATATTTTTGACAAGAAATAAATTAAAAGATATTGTATTAATAAGGAGAAATTTTCAAAGACAAATAGTTGTAAATGAAGAGAAATTAGATACCTTTTATTTGAGATTGAAGTTATTCTGAAAATATTGATAAGTTATTTCTGGCACTAAGACTTTTTTTGAAAAAGATCTCAAACTGAAATCTCTCTGTTCTCTTGCTCTACCATTTTTGTACCAAATTTTTTGTGAGGCTCTCTGGAGTCTCTTCTTATCAGAATTTGCCTCTACCTATGGATTTATTAAGTCATTAAAAAATGATCCTTTGCCATGCAATTTCACCTGTGTAATTAGTATTCTTTATTAAAACATGTGAGGTATGCTAAATAAACTACCAAAAAGAAATATGAAGACCCCTAATATTATCTTCAAACTAATTTTATTACACTTTATAAGTTGCATAACATCAAAAATATGACAATTTTTTTATTAACAAATGTTCACCCCTTGATACGACTTACTGTATTACCTTAATTTAATGAAGAGTAATTAAACTCTCAAAAAGAAGCGAGGAAAAGACAGACACTACAAATAGCTGCTATAAGAATCAATGATGCTACATTTACATCTTCATGGTGATTATAAAATTGAAGAATGAAAAATATTTAGTATTTATATCTCAGTAAAAGACAGAAGGCTATAATGATGACTGATGTGTGCTGTCTCAGGAAAGAGTCATACAAACACTCCTCTGGTCTCCGTTTTTTTTTACATTTGTATTCAATTACTGTGGATGTTTCTTAGAGGAAAGCAGTGAAAGTCTGCAATCTCTGAGATTCTGCTTCAAAGAAACAGAGGAAAGCAGGTTGTTTTTTCTAAAAAAAGAAAAATAAAGAGGCAAAAATGGAGAGCAGTATAACAAAGTTTGATAAGTAATCATAAAAAAATTCTTCTGGTAGTAATTAAGATAGTTCCTTAAAGGTCTGGTCCAAGTTTTCTTGAAGTCTATGGGAAAGTCCTTGGGAGCACGGTGAACAGGAGCTTGGCAAACAGATGCGGGGCTCGTTAGTGAAACAGGGCAGTTCAAGAGGGCAAAGCGAGCTGGGAGGGTGCAGAGAGGAGCTGGAGGCTAGCCCAAAGGGACTGAGGACCATGGTGGCCACCCGGCGGAAGATTAAATCTGCTCTGGGTGCTGCAGCAGCCAGGATGGATGTTGCCACCCAGACAGAGCCTCAGTGGGCGCATGTAGCTATCCAGACCCTGGGCTGCAGGCTGTGCCCCCCTCCCACACCGACTCACACCACTGGTACTGGCTTCACTTGTGGAAGCTGTGCTCGTGTGGGGGAACTCCTCCACTTGGTGGTGGAGCTGATGGAGGAGGTAACTAGACTAAGGACTATCAGAGAGTGTGAGAGGGAAATAGATCAGTGGAGCAGTGTGCTCTCACAAACTCAGCAGGCTGCTGGAGCTAGTGTGGCTGAGCACCACCCACCTGCCAACTGCAAGTTTGAGGGAATAAGGGGTGGGGAATGGCAGCAAGTTCCTGCACAGCGCAGGAAACCTGCTGTCCCAACTCAGACAACAAAACCCCCAATTCCCCTGAAGAATAAATATGAAGCGCTGCAAGTGGAATCCATCCCCAAAGACAAAGAGGATGGCTCCTAAAGCCTAGAAATATTCCCTAGGCTGTGCCACCCTCAAACAACCATCAAAACATACTCTGAGAAAAAGAAGAGGAGAATGATTGTCTTGGGGGATACCCTTCTAAAAGCAACAGAGGGACCTATCTGCAGACCGGACCCGCTCCACTGGGAGGTCTGCTGCCTACCTGGGGCATCAGTGAAGGATGTAACTAGAAAACGTCCTTCCTTGGTGAAAGAGACAGATTATTACCCTCTAGTAGCATTTCAAATTGTCAATGATGACACACAGTGCAGGAAGCTGAGAGCCATTAAGAGGGACTTCAGGGCTCTGGGGAGAATGATGGAGGGCTCTGGGGTGCAAGTAGTGTTTAGCTCCATTCCAACGCCAAGGAATGAGGAGCAAGAGGTCAAAAAGAATCTCGATTAATACCTGGCTCTGAACCTGGTGTGAGGAGAAAAACTTTGGCTTCTTTGATATCATGGACTGGCCAACACACCCCCAGGCATCCTTACTAGGGATGGGTTACGCTTGTCTCTTAGGGGTACTAAAATCCTTACTAAAATTTTAGCTAGGCTCATAAATAGAGCTTAAAACTAGTTGTGAAGGGGGAAGGGGACAGCCAGGCCAGCCGGGAGTGAGTCTGGAAGTGGAACTCCGGTGCCTGAGAAATGGTATGCTGGCAAGGACTGCCAGTGTGTCACGACAGAGCGAGTCGGGGTGAGTACATCTGGTGATGTTAAGGATGAAACTGGCATTGAGGGGTTACATATTCCAAGGACCAGTCAATTGGGAATGAACACTATTCCCTTTATGAGTGCTGAAGGTTCGCCCGCCTAGCTGAAGTGCGTTTGCACTAATGCATGCGACATGGGCAATAAGTAGGAGGAGCTGGAAGCTGTCATTGGGCAAGGAGACTACAACTTTGTTGCCGTCACAGAAATGTGGTATGACGACTCCTATAACTGGAGTGCAGCTGTGGTGGGGTATGAACTCTTCAGGTGGGACAAGAAGGGTAAGAGAGGTGATGGGGTAGCCCTCTATGTTAGAGAGTGCTTTGATACCCTCTAACTCGATTATGATGATGACGGGATCGAGTGCCTGTGGGTTAAAATCAGAGGAGCCCACAAGAAGTTAGATATTGTGATGGGAGTCTGTTACAGACTACCCAGCCAAGAAGAAGCAGCTGATGTGCTCTTCTATAAACAACTGGGCATAGTCTCAAGATTGCTACCTCTTGTCCTCATGGGACATTTCAATCTTCTAAATATCTGCTGGAAGTACAATACAGCAGGTTCCTGGAATGTGTGGAAGACAACTTCCTTATACAGCTGGTGAGTGGGCTGACAAGGGAAGGCACCCTCCTGGAGCTGCTGTTTGTGAACAGAGAAGGCCTTGTGGGGGATGTGATGGTTGGAGGACACCTGGGACAAACTGATCACAAGATGATAGGTTTTTCAGTTCTAGGTGAGGTGATGAGGGGGATTAGCATAACAGTCACATTAAACTTCCAGAGGGCAGACTTCGGACTGTTCATAAGACTGGTTGGCAAAGTCCCATGGGAGACAGTCCTTAAGGGCAAGGGAGCCCACAAGGGCTGGGCACTCTTCATAAGGGAAATCCTAGCAGCTCAGGAGCAAGCTATCCCCATGTTCTGGAAAAGGAGCTGGCAGGGGAAAAAAACCCGCTTGGTTGAATAGGGAGATCTTGAGGGACATCAAAAAGAAGACGAATGTCTATGAGCTTTGGAAGAAGGGACTGGCATCTTGGATGGACTACAGGGAGGAAGTGAGATCCTGCAGAGAAAAAATCAGAAGGGCTAAGGCCCCACTAGAAATCAGATTGGCCAAGCCTGTGGAAGATAACAAAAAATGGCCTCAAGCTCCACCAAGGGACATTTAGGCTGGACATTAGGAAAAAAAAATTCACAGAAAGGGTCATTGGGCACTGGAACAGGCTGCCCAGGGAGGTGGTTGAGTCACCTTCCCTGGAGGTGTTTAAGGCATGGTTTAGTGCTCGATAGGAATGGTTGGAGGTGATGATCTGTGGGTCCCTTCCAACCTGGTTATTCTGCGATTCTTTGGTTCTGTGAAATCTTTCTATAAATACATTAACAATAAAAGGAGGACCAGGGAGAATAACAACTGTGGGAAAGGATGAGGATTGAGGTTCTTAATGCATTCTTTGCCTCAGTCTTCAGTAGTAAGGAAAGTTGTTCCCTCTGTCTACAAACCCAGGAGTCAGAGGAGCAGAAAAAAAGCTCCTGTGATCCATGAGGAGGTGGTTAGAGAATTTCTTGCCTAGCTAGACACCCACAGGTCTATGAGGCTGGATGGGATCCACCCAAGAGTGTTGAAGGAGCTGGCAGATCTGCTTGCCAAACCCCTTTCCATCATCTTCCAGTGGTCCTGGTTGACTGGGGAAGTTCCACTGGACTGGAGGCTGGCTGATGTTGTGCCCATCTACAGGAAGGGCTGCAGGGAGGATCCAGGGAAAGACAGGCCTGTCGGTCTGACCTCAGTGCCAGGAAAAGTCATGGAACAGGTGCACATGCAAGAGAACTGGATGATCAGGCCCAGTCAACACAGGTTTACAAAAGACAGGTCTTGCCAAGCTAACCTGATCAGCTTCTATGATAAAGTGACTTGACTACTGGATGAGCTAAAGGCTGTAGATGTGGTCTTTCTGGTCCTCAGTAAAGCCTGTGACACAGTTTCTCACAGCATTCTGCTTAGGAAACTCTCAGCCTCAGGCCTGGACAGGCACACACTCTCCTGGGTGGAAAACTGGTTGGGTGGCCGGGCCCAGAGAGTGGTGGTAAATGAAGTTAAATCCAACTGGAGGCCAGTGACAAGTGGGGTTCCCCAGGGCTCAGTACTGGGTCCAGCCCTGTTCAATGTCTTTATCAATGACCTGGATGAAGGCATCGAGTGCACCCTTAGCAAGTTTGCAGACAACACTAAGCTGGGTGGAAGTGTGGATCTGCTAGAGGGTCGGGAGGCTCTTCAAAGATATCTGAACAGGCTGGACCACTGAGCACAGTCCAACGGCATGAGGTTTAACAAGGCCAAGTGCCAGGTCCTGCACCTGGGGTACAACAACCCTCAGCAGAGCTACAGACTAGGAGAAGTCTGACTGGACAGCTGCCTGGAGGAGAAGGACCTGGGAGTGCTGGTTGACAGCCGACTGAACATGAGCCAGCAGTGTGCCCAGGTGGCCAAGAAGAAGGCCAATGGCATCTTAGCTTGTATCAGAAATGATGTGCCCAGCAGGTCCAGGGAGGTTATTCTCTCTCTGTATTCGGCACTGGTGTGACCCGTCCTTGAATCTTGTGTTCAGTTCTGGGCCCCTCACCACAAGAAGGATGTTGAGGCTCTGGAGCGAGTCCAGAGAAGAGCAACAAAGCTGGTGAAGGAGCTGGAGAACAAGTCTTACGAGGAACGGCTGAGAGACCTGGGTTTGTTTATCCTGGAGAAGAGGAGGCTGAGGGGAGACCTCATTGCTCTCTACAACTACCTGAAAGAAGGTTGTGGAGAGGAGGGAGCTGGCCTCTTCTCCCAAGTGACAGGGGATAGAACAAGGGGGAATGACCTCATGCTCTACCAGGGGACGTTCAAGCTTGACATCAGGAAAAAACTTTTTACAGAAAGGGTCGTTGGGCACTGGAACAGGCTGCCTAGGGAGGTGGTTGAGTCACCATCCCTGGAGGTATTTAAAAGACAGGTAGATTAGGTGCTGATGGGCATGGTTTAGTGATTGATAGGAATGGTTGGACTCGATGATCCTGTGGGTCTTTTCCAACCTTGTGATTCTGTGAAAATCTCCACTAACTCAGTGATGAGTTGCTGTGATGATCAATACTAACTTGATAACAGTATTTCAAGGATTTCAGTTTGGGAAAGAGACATATTGAATACACTGTCTGACAGTAGAAATTAATTTCTAATTCTTTTACAATAATAAAAGAAAGATATTCTGAACTCAATACTAAACCTCAAGCGCTATTGGAGATAGAAACACTGCATACCTTCTCTGAAATTTATTTCTGAAATACAGAGTTTCACTGTTTATGTATACTAATCAGATGTGTGCAGTCCTGAAGTAGTATTTTTACATTGTTTTATATAGACTTCAAGAACTGTAAGAATTATTGTAAATAGTATTTCCTTCAGAGTATAACTCTCTATATTCTGATTACTTCAGTACCATGCTGGCTGTTGTTGTGCAGAAAATCATGAAAATGAACTATGAAATACTCCAATTCTCTTTACTACTCCATTTTTACTGTTATTCAGTTTATTTCTACTGCACCCTTACATACCCAAAATTCAGTGCATGCCACTATCTTCAAAATACACTGCCATTTCTTAGAACAATAGAAATCTCTAGGAGGACAACAGGAAGAATTTTTAATGTATTTTGTAAATTAAAAATTTCCTTTATGAAGAGGGCTGCTACTCTTTGACAGATGGCATTCTAAAAAATGGTACAGAGGAATGGAAAACTGTGGGAAAATAACAACATACAAACTTGAAAGTTCCCGAATAGAAAGACTGTTTTGCTATGTTCCAGTAAGGAAATATCCCTTTGTATTTGAGGGCAACTGTGAGTAATCATCTCTACGGAAAAGAACAAAAATACCTGTCTGTCAAAAAGGTCTCAGTGTGAAACCTCTGGAAAACAATGAAATACGGAATTTATTCTACTACAATAAAAGGTGCCATATTAGAAAGGATAAAGAGTAGTTTAGAGAATTACCGTGTAAAAATCATTAAAGTTGCATTTTGACAGGTTTTCTTAAAGTAAGTAAGCAGAATTCAGGGTTTCCTGAAGGCCTACCAGATTATAGTAAAAATACAGATTTCTTCTATAATAACTCTC